>QJNU01000121.1:0-147699 GCA_004154915.1 Monosporascus ibericus | reverse complement strand
GGGCAGAAAGTTCTGTATGATCTTTGCGCTGGCTGGACGCGGCGTTCTACCTCGTAGCGTGGAAGGGGGTCGTTGGGATTTGTCTAGCCCGGAGATCGAATGATCCTGCCGGGGCTGAGCTAATGGTTCAGGACAAAGTTTTATATAACGTTGTCCTGGCTGCACTTACTAGAGAAAGGAATCAAGCGAAGAGAGAAGTTACCTTTAAATCACTGAGGATCCTATTGCTGTTATTGACTAACTAGACTCTATATACTATATGGTCATAATGGTGAGCGACGAAATCCGACTCTCAGTGTTAAGGAAAGTCCCGTGCAGTCGAAGGCTTTGGCTGTTTACTAGTAATTTACTTGTGCCCAGGGTGATGGAGACTGCTCGGAGTACCCTATCACATTTAATGCACGATGTACGCGGAATGGTTTCCATTTGCTTTATCAACACCCCAAGTTCAACGCTTTCTATGATATCAAAGGCTCTTTACATTTGTTCATGGGGCATCTAAGAAAAGACGACAAACAGTTAGGTGAAAAGAAAATTTCCTTCCCCGACCATCTAAAATGATAGCACGAAATCAGAAGGGTTGCCCAGGGTGTGGCGGACAAGACGTGCCAATGCAGCAGGTGATGCCAGCCTGGCAAAAGCCAAAGGAGTTCGCTTTATCGTCAGACGGGAAAGTATAACCAAGCCCCTGACAAGGCTTGAAGAAGGGAGTGGCTTCCCGGGCGTTCAGGTCCCCCCTAAGGGGGTTGTTGCACAAGCCATATGTATCCAGCAGGTTGTCCGGCTACAGTATATGTCAGCCGGAGGCTCATGCACAACATGGAAGATATCAACAAGGGACTGGCTTACCGTAGGGCATTGGTTACCAGTCATAGCCGCAACCGCGAAGAGATCCAGGTTGCATCCCGTGAGGACAGTACGATTCTCATCACACCAACACGTGGAAGGGAGAGAGTAGCCCGTGCTAGAAGTAGTCAGCCAGCCTCTAGGGGTTGGTTGAGATCACATTGTTCACTTACACATAGCTAATGTTGATGTCGGCGACAGCGATGCCGTTCGACCCCCAAGGGACAACAAAGCTCGACTCGATAAGTGTGTCGCCACCCATCCAAGCAATTGGGTATTGCGAATCGACGACCGCTACGTTGCCACCCCAGCCGGTAGGGACGGCAAACGTAGCAGTCTCGCCGGGGCCCATTGTTCCAGGCTCCGGCTTGCCACCAACCGGCGTGGGGCCCGGGTTGTAAGCATGGGAGGTCGAGATAGGGTTGTAGTGGGAGTTGATAATGGTAATGGGAAGGAATTCCGGGGCCCAAGTCGCGTAGGGAACATCATCCACGGTTGGGAGCCTGGCCTCCTCCACGACGATCGTAGTCATCTTATGCACGGCAAGAACTTCTTGCTTGGCCGGTGCCGGAGTCGGCATAGGGGTAGCCATGACGGTCGAGATAAGGGCGACGAGGGCCAAGGAGAGTGTTCGCGTCATTTTGCAGCTAGCTAAAGGAGCGTATAATCAAGTTAAAGGAGTGACGTCTTTCTCGAAGGAGAGGCTATAGTTAAGGGGCCCTATAAGCTGGTTGATCCCACATTGACACACACAGTGAATACGTTACGCGGAGGAAGCAACCTCTTATACGGCCTTTTATTTCTATAATTGAAGGCCCATGGCGCAAACCGAGGTATGTCCATTTAGGCGGCACTCATCTCAGTTCAGAAGGTCGTTACGAATGGTGTAGTAAGCATTACTCTTCTGCCTTGGAGTACCTCCTCGTCTGTTCTGCCACCCCGTTGCGCGCAAAAGGAAGGCCGTTACAAAGTTGGTTGCAGAGTGCTTGTGGCACCTTTTTCCGCCAAATTGGACCTAGCGCCAATCCTGCTTTTACTCAGGCTCGGCTTAGTCGATTCTTAGATCCTGTCTTGAGGACATGAGAAATTGATCTTCGGACCTGCCGTCAAGCTCTAGGTCCGGATTTGCAATGTAAGGGTTGGTGTTGGTATTAGCAGGAAGTCCGGAGGGCGCGCTCTGGCTAACCTGCATACTTGCTGTTGCGCCTATTGATCTTTAGCATCGTTTGTAGTGGGTAGTAATACCTCAACTTACCTACACGATCTCCGTAGATAAACGCAGTTTGCACATCGTCCATACTGTTCGTCCTCTATCCGAAACAACCTTGAAATGGCGGCTGGGACTTCAGATCGTCCTGGTTGTAATGGCCACATTCATTGTCCACTTTGTGCCCCGCTGTTGCAGGGCTGTTGCAGGGCTGCTGCAAGCTTGTTAATCCATGGCTCCAGGTTAATGTCGGACCGGGGATCGGCCGATCGAAACTGAATGTCGCATTGTTTTGGGTAATTAGTGAGAAGAGCTTGTATGATTTTGGTTCAGAGTTTTTTGAGGATTCTGTCGATGAATCCAAGGCTGCCTGCCTGGATCTCGGGGTAAGTTCCGCGAAAGCGCTCTCACCATTGTGCAGGACTCAATAGATCGGTCAACATCCTAAAACTTTAACTCGAAACTTTTATGGGATTTGATAAGGAATCATTGAAGTGTCAGTTATGAGAACTATACGCAAAACTTTAATGAGACAAGGTAAATTCACCATCGTCGGTTGGCAACGACCGGGGAGTAGTGATCTCTACACAGTACATAGGGGTATATATAATGTTAGTTTCTCCAACAGGCCCACGAAATACTGCAATTAGCTAGAATGTCAATCCCAGTATAATATGTGTATGCATAGTAACATGGGTAAATATTCTGCTGTTTCCCACGACCGTTGTTAGGATTCGGGGCTGCTGTTGGCATTATTAAAGCTAATCCGCCGCCCAGAACGTGGGCGAAGAAGTATGAAGGCGTTATCTGTTTATATGCTAAATATGATCGTTTAAAAATCCGTCCCAATTAGCTCCCAAGTGGCTTCAAAAGGCATTGAGTCCGTTTAAATGGGAAGGTTAAGCTGTCATTGGGTTGCTGAAGTGACCATGATTAACGATGTATTTTCCCATACAGATTCCATGGGCTTCTACATTCTAAATTCATAAGGCGAATGTTGAGTTGAGTGCAGACTAACATTTAAAATACCCCTGTGTATCGTAGCAACCAAATCACAATGCAACCCCATCATCGCTGCTACGACAACGCGTGACCAATCAGGCAAACAGAGGCGGTCATTGAAAACAAGCCGTCCTCCAAATGAGGCCATTCTGCACGTGTCTCACCAGTGTGACAAAGCAACAGATGGGCTGTCTTTAGCTGCTATTAAAGAGAACAACTTAGGCATAAAGCACGCCCGCAAACAATCTGGAAGCACGTCTCCTAAAACGGCCAATTCAAAGTTTGTAGGCTGAATCCTAACTAGGCACCAAGACACACACCACGGCTAGGGATGCCATTGGTCTTTACTAAGGCCAGGTGAATGAGGCTACAACCTTCTTTTGTACCATGACCTCGTTTGTGGTCTGTACTATGGTATCAGGCAAATATTTAAACACAGCCAGGTACCAGTGTCGCTAATAGCGACGCTACCTAAATTAGGTGTAGCTTTTACATGGATCAACCGTGAGTACATGCGAACAATTGCAGCCTTTTTGCAACTTGTAATTGAAGGCAGACTAGAACTAAGTGGGTCTCTTAGACAGAATACCTAACAGTGCTTTAAGTGCATGACACAATAGTAGCACAACGTATTTTAAGTATAACTGCTAACAATTTTAAGTTGGCAAAGGCTGGGTTCCACGTTATAAACGGCTGTAGGGTCTCAAGCACAGATTATTCACCAGTACGGTTGGCCGAGTGGTTAAGGCGATAGATTTAAGCTTATTTACTTAAACTCTATTGACGAGAGTCGCGTGAGTTCGATCCTCACACCGTACAATATCTTTTTTGTAAAAAAGTAGATTAATTGATTCTTTAAATACATAAAACGTGTGTTTTATCTTATGGTACAAATACACCTATTATTCACCGACTTTTTTTTGTACAATTCTCACGAAGTATTGCAGTTTGTATGTTATTTAAATATTATGAAAAAAGATTTAATATTACGGTATATAATAAATTAAGTTATGGTAACTCTTATACATGTTTCTATTTTTATGAGATGTTTATTAACGATACAACTTTTCAGGCAAGACTCCAGTCAAGCTTAGGCGTAAAACAGCGTGGCTCAGGTCCGGATGTGGAGCTCAGGTGGGCATGGACACTATCTACGCGGTTCTAGACTGGCCACGGAGATCCTGGTACACCCGTTGTGGCGCGAGGCAAAAGCGCGCGACGCATTGCGGTGGGAGTGTGCCTATAAGTCAGAATTGCCTCTTTCGTCATGTACCAAGGCCATGCCACGTGGGAATAAGCAGTCAGTGAAGGAATACAACTACCTTTTACGGGCTTTTACTTGTTGCCAAATACGTTAAATCGCCCTTATGTTCATACCACTGATTTAAGCCCACATCCTGCAAGGTACAGGTCTTGGCTGGTTTTTAGTTCGAACATGCCGCCTCCGGCTGCTTCCGGATCTTCAGATCGTTACAAAAGGATTCAAAAGCTTCTCGTACGCTGTTCTTCCCGGGGAGATCAGTAACCCGCGACTCCAGTTGAGTTTTACCGGCAAACGAGAAACCATAATCGAAAAGAGAACCGAGTTTCGCGTCGACGAGAACATTACAATCACGACAGTTCTATGCAGTCTTCTACCTTTCGAGTTGCATTTCGTAGTGCACACATAGCCGCTTTCAAACCTAGGACTCTAGGAGTTGCCGTATTGAAGGAGCTGTAACGTGACAACCGGCCGAGTGGGCGCCACCGCAGAAGCAAGCACTCACCCCATCCGAGCAAATTAAGAAAATCTCGATGACTGCGAACTGTGGCGATTCGAGATGATTTCCGACTGTTCTTCCCGCTCGCTGCGCACTGGCTTACTGTAACAAATATGAAGTTATTGGGCGCAAGTACAAACAAGTCGATGCAGCCATGCCGAGGGACAACCTGGGCCATAAGTCCGCCTGTGAATCACATTTCGGGCGGGGAAGCCTATTTTCCCACAACCTATTCGTAGACGTACCTCTTATCCAGAGGAGGGTAACAACAGGGAATGCTATATAGGGCGAAGGTGCGCTGATCCGGAAATTAGCGTAAGCTTACAAGGCCGGGCTTTGCGGGTTTGGGCAGGAGGCTACGATTCGAGTCCCCAGGTATTGGTACAACCTATCCTTTTGGGAAGAGGCGGGATCCCCGAACCGATTTGTCTCGTCATCAGACAAAGGTCTAGTCAGCTGCTTAGCCGATCGTCCCTATATGGCCAGAAGAGAGTCCTCAGAAGGGTTGTCTTCGGTTCCCACATTCTGGATTTCTCGATACATCCTGGTGGTTTCTCTAGGGCGGAATCTGGAGTCGGCCTCGTCATAAGTTTGGTGGCATCGAATGTGGTTCGGCCATAAAAAAAGAAAATCAAAGGGGAAATGCCATAGGGGGGTAAACACACACGGCGGCCTTTGCAGGTCCGGGCGTCGCCATCTCCATTCTTTGTTCTTGCATGCGTGCATCAACTCGCATCGTCCTATTCTCTTACCTGGAAGTTTTAGGGGGCCACCAGGAACAGGGTTTGAGAGGGCTAATTTCATAAAGTGGTTGGCTTCCAGCTCTGAAACTCGAGTTCTCTGCGTTGCACATCATCAGGATTTGCTCCTACGGTAAAACGTCTGTAACGAATGTCTAGAATATCCAAGAAGTCGCATCAGCAATTTAGGAATGCGCTGGCGCTTATAGGACATCTGACATAGCCCTATGCTGGTGCAGGTCATGTATGTGAAATGGTTCATATTTATAGTTCCTATAACGCCTACTTCTCTAATTAGCCCCTTATCTCCCAATGATATCAATAGATACGCCAAGTACTGATTAGAGTTCATACTGAGTGGTTAGCTTCGGAGGCCTGCGAACTACACGACTACATATATGCAAAGTTGTG
This sequence comes from Monosporascus ibericus, assembly GCA_004154915.1. Classification (NCBI taxonomy): domain Eukaryota; kingdom Fungi; phylum Ascomycota; class Sordariomycetes; order Xylariales; genus Monosporascus; species Monosporascus ibericus. The sequence goes on along the minus strand of QJNU01000121.1, from coordinate 141,733 downwards.
GGCCGCTAGTAACCCCTATTCTAACCCCTAATTATACCGATAAATAAATCACCTTGTACACATAAATACACAACGTAAGTTACTGTTACTACACATTTTGTAGAATTAGATGCTACTATGATTCCTGCTCTACCCTGCCCTTATATCACTCGCTATCCGTAATGGGGATGGCTATCCAAGTATCTCATTGAATGCTAGGCCACTGTCTGCTACGACGCCGCAGTTTCGTCCTTGAAGCCATTTAGCATGAAATACGCACCTCACGTCCCAAACTACTTGACGACGAGACTTAAAGCCGCCATTTTTGGTATGGTCATTAATTTGTTAAGAATCTAACGGTACTGCTGCGCCGTCATGATGTTCAGACCGGAGCTGAAATTAGAAACGCAATAGAAAGGACACATGCCAGTGGCAGGCTACATGCCTGCTTTCATAGACTACGACTGGATGTTTACCTTCATTACAGCGACAGTGGGAAACGCTGACTGGAAGCGGTCGATTATATCGAGAATCAAGTGAGAGCTCTCTCGCATGATCGACACGGACCTCGTTGCCCAGCTTGCTGGCTCACCATGCATTTTTGGTTAACGTAAACACACAACTGACTTGTTGAGACATTGTGTTATGGATGTCTCGGCATTTTCTGTCGGATGGCAACACGTGTTTGCAGAAGACAACGGACGTGGTACACTCAAGTGTCGTTCGTAATTCACACTCTGATGTCTGTCACACTAAAAGCATGGTTCGATAGCGTACCTGTCCGAAGGTGTTCATTAAAGTTGGCCGCCTCGACGGTGTCTTCTAGGTTGCAACGCGAATGGCAAGTCTATATATCATACATACCATGGAGCCACCTCGAAACGGAGTGTTGCATGGCCCTTAGTGAAACCCAAATACTAGGAGTATCAGTGGAACTACTGGGGGCCGGGCACTCTAGAGAAGTACATCATAACGCATCAATGGCTCTATAACAAACCGCTATTGATTGCGATCGAGCCCTGATACTGTATGCATTCCAGAGCTGACGGCCCGGTTTGCGTATCAGAGGTGGCGACGCCCTCTGATACGCATGACGCTACTATCGACAGCCGAGCAACGTGGTGAGACAAGCGTAGCGACCCAGATTCGGCTTCCCGCATGGCAATACTAGACATGGGAGGCTGCCCGCATCTACGTTGCTGGTACAGCAAGGATCGCCCCCTTGCGTCTCAAACGAATGCCCATTTGGAAGCTGGGGCGAGATACCAACCCAAAAGAGTTGAAACCAAGGCGGCATTCCATAGATACCTAAGAGGATAAATAGGTATTATGCTCCAATACCATTTGAGAGCCAAGAACTCGTTTTCTTGACCCCAGGGAGAAGGGGTTGTCCATTCGGATGGATTGTCAGGGGTCATGGATTGCACCACCAGCGAGCGGCCTGCCCTCGCGTAGTCGACAGGCGATATGGCAAAGTGCCTGCATCAGGTCGAGTGCGATGACGACACGGTTAGCACGATAGATGCCAAGCTTCATAGAGACACTGTTCATCTGTTCATGCAGCGGGGACGGCTGGTTGAATCGGCATTAGTTTGCTCGTTGTTGGTGGTACTTGATCGTTTCTCCGTGCAGCGATCTCCCTGCGTGGGAAGGGGAGAAGGGTAGGACGGATGGTAGCTTGCCGATTGGACTAAGGCCTCCACCGTGGAATCAACAAAGAGACCACAGCCTGAATCCAAGACAGGTCCATTGGCGCCCGTGAACCCCGTGGCTGTTCCTATTCTCGAGGGTTGGTATGGTCCCCGTACTGGCCTTGAGAGTATTAATATGTCGCGCCAGGACGTTGGCGTAAAGGGAGTGATGGAAGCTGTTCTTAGTGCCTTCGAGGATGCTAGGCTAGCCGGGCTGGCAGGGTTGTTAAGTTATGGGAGTCGTGGTCTTAACCCCAAACTTAATCATAGTTGATACTGCACCAGGCTCAGGTCTGTCATTTGTGATATCGTAGCATCCTCCATGAACGGAGCCGGGAGTTAGTCGCGCTTCCAAATGGGACGCTGGCTCTCTTTCGAACATACGCGCAATCATAAGAACGAAAACCAGTCACATGCAATAAGTCCTCGTATCTAACATTAAAGCGGCCCAGACGCTGCCAAAGCGAAGCCAGATAGTGAGTTGATTGGATACGCAGCCGCGATGAACCGGGCACTCGGAATATATAGTGGATGTGACCTAGTCTTGCGACGAGGCGGTCCCCTTATTGTTACGTTCATCTCAAGACTCTGGGAATGCTCTTTTCAAAGGGTGAGTTACTTAGGTGGTAGAGCGAGATGCATTCTGCAAGATAGCAACGACCTACCAATTTATTTATTTTATCGCGCTACGGGTATCTCGTAGGTCCACTCCGGAAAGGCCATTGCTGCGCCAACGGGAAGAGGTACAAACCATGAACGGTGTGCCAACACACAACGAACTACTTTCATTGAACTGATGTCTGTAAGGATTTCCAAGTATGAGTATAAGAAAATGACAACATTGAATGGTCGTTGTTGAAGTAGCAAAGAAGAACTGACATCGTATTCCGGTTTCCGTTTTGTCCGTCAATTTGAGATGGCCGTGGAAGACCTCGGGTCGGGTCGCGTCGACGATAAGTTTAATCTCCTTCGTCGCATGGCAACCGTCAATGCTCTTTTATCAGATGCTCCACAGGTCCGCCCCTTTTCCTCCGTGCTAGTTACCTAGCGCATAGGCATAACGGTGGCTCTGCGCGTTGGTAAGTGGAGACGTGACCGAATCCCATCGTGAGAAGCGGGAAGCCTGTCACTGGCCACCGAGATGCTGCCGGTCACCGTCCAAGACTGATTACCACAAAACATTGTAGGTGAGTCTCAGTTCGATCAGGTGCTGATGGAGGTGCAGACCGGGAGAGATAGGTAGGTAATCGACAGTAAGGATCACTTGACCGGGGCTTAGAGACAAAGATGGCGGCAGGCAGGAGAAGCGGAGAGTGTTCCCACTCGTTGCTCTTAAATACTACTGTAACCTCGAAAAAGAAAACAATCAAACTTTATCTTAACAGAAGCCTCGTGAAGCCTTCCACAATGCTTCCATCTCCATCCCTACTTTGGTCCGGATTGGTCAGGTCAACCCATATTCCCGGTACTAAGTAGCCGCGTAACGGCCCGTCGGCTCAAAGCCCCCTTACGACCCTTGCCATAATGGTCACTAAAAGGCCGCGCTAGTCAGATGCCATGTACGTAATTTTGCAATACCTTACCGGTGGGTTCATTATCGTCCCCTAATGCTTTTCGTCATGACCAGGCCGAGTCGTAAAAAGGAGAGTCGCCGATATTGTCATTGTCGTCTTTGACAACAGCCAATTTGTTTCCTGCCGAGCAAGCCCACTTGAGGTTTATTACTGTAGTTAATACTAAGAACATAAGTTGGGTCGAAGGAAATTGCGCAAAGCGGAATCTTTTCCGAGAGTTTCGCGCGTTGGGTCTTCCCCTTGGCATCGAATTCTGCGACGAAGAAACAACGACGAGACGACCAAAAGAGGACCAGTGATAATGCATCGTGATGGCTTAAAATATCAGCCATTCATAGTACTGGCTTCGTCCTGTTGTTCTTTTGCGTTGCCCCATGCCCAACGCCACGCGTCTGTGCGGCGAACGCGCATTCCAGATTACCGTTGGACTGTACAGTATGAAATATGGAAATTCGGGGGGCTTTCTACTGTGGGAGGCTGCTAACAAGATTGGTGTGTCAACTCGAAGACCTCCAAGTTGCCCCGCGTGCCCGGCGGGTTTACTGAACCCCTGTAAGTGGAAGGCAGCCGAAAGGCCACCGGAAGCATTAGCCTTCTGGTGCACAGTGCGGCGAAATTGGTATGTCAATGCTGCAGCATGCACCTCCTATTGCCATCCCACCGCATTGAGTGCCTCAAGGTTATTATGTACTTCGTACGTCGCTTCGGAATCAAGGGCAGAAGGTTAACTTAGCTTCAACTTCACCTGCAAACTCCAGACTCATCTCCCTGAACACAAATATACCACATCCGTAATAGAGCTCTCGCTAAAGCGCTGTTTGTCCACGATTACTGCTTGAGAGGCGTATCGCATCTTTTTGCACCGCACTTGTTAGCTATCTACGGTACTCGGGCACTGATCACCAGCTATCCCGCACGTTGCTGCCTCCCCCTGAACCTGACCTCCTTATTAACAAACCCCCGTCTATTATTTTCAGCATTACGCCGCACTGATTGGTCCCCAGCCTGTGCGCCTCGTCTTGCAGAAGCTGCATCCGATCCGCCGCTTGGCTCTCCCTTACCTCCCCGGCCCCATTAGGATTACGACATCTGCGGGAAGCATCTCGACGAATTATTAGGTACGTACGTGAGTCAGAAAGAAAAATCCGATGGGAGCGAGTGCTCAGAAGTGGCCGCCGACTCGATGGCCGAACAAAACGTGTTATACTGCCTGTACTCGTGTTATCTTTCCTCGAGTCTCCCTGCCTCCCTCGCAGCCGGTCTTTGAGCTGTTGGATCTCTGGCGCTATCCCTATGCATCCAGTCATTTCTACAGTATAGAAGACCCCTTTCCTTTTAGTCTCTTGGTTGCTTGGTAGCCTTGGCAAGCCCAGCGACCGAGAATTCGTAGCGATTTATTAAGCTCGACCTTGCTTTGTATCTTCGCGCACGACACTGGTCTGCATCTGCCTACAAGTCCCCCCTCCTGTTACTCTCTCAATCTTCTTGCTCCTCGCTTGGCTCCTGTCTAGAACTGCCTTGGGGGTTGTTGCTAAGACTGAGGACTTTTTTTATCTATACCTATGGCCTGTAGTTTCCGGAAGTCTGTCATTGTGTAGCTTGCAGAACTAAAGTTAAGGTTTCTTTTGGACACCCGGCCGTCAGGTTGGTTCCCCCACTTGGTAGCGTCGACGGTGGATTCGTTGGAGGGGGGCTATGGCGTGAGGGAAGAGGAAAGAAAAAATTAAGAAAACCCCCCATTGTGGATTGAGTTCAGGGCCCTTGCCGCCTCGCCCGCCGCCCAAGACCCTGGGTGGGTTAGCCTTCCGTCGCCTTTTCTCTATTGCGACTTACCCTTTGCTTCATCAAGATCATATTAATTTCCCCCTTTAGAATCCCCCTCTCGCTCATCTTCGACCAGACCTGACCGGATGCGCAGTCAATCACTTTAATTAACTCTTTTGATGCATACGGGACGATCGATAGTGGAGGCACAAGACGTATATATCTTGGGTCTAGCAATCTTGCATACCTACTACGTACGTACGTATCAGATCATCAACCAGATATTGTACTTCCAGGCACACCTCGCTACTTTACTTGGGATTGGGCTTAGGCTTCGGAAATCTGGGTCCTCCCTTTCTGTGGCTGATGCTGTGTGGCCCCTGTCTCCGTCGCTTTTTTTCTTCCTTCTGATCCATAACGAAGGGTACTAGTCTGCTTGTTTTATGGCTTCCCGCATCTTGCCTCGCCCAACCAAATTCAGATCCTGCAACTTGAATTCCATTCCATCCTCCCTCATCCAATCCCATCCCGTCCCAAACCAGGTCAGCAAGGCAGAGTTAGCCAGTCCAGTCGTCCCAGCCCGATCGGTCACCAGAGTTGGCCATTCTCCATCGGCCGATACAACAAAACCAGCCAGCTTTATACTTTTTAACTTAGCTGCTCCCTTTAAGGTTACTTATCGACGGCCAGGCTGTCGGTAGGTTGGTCTCTTTGTGTATCGACCTATTTCTTAAGCCTAGATAGAACTCACGCCTTGCTGTGTGCTTGAGCTCCAAGTTTCTGCTTGTTCCTGGATTGCCGTACCCGCTGCACGACACCGAACCTCTACCTCCCCAAACGCATCCGTGCCGCCTGGAGACCCCCAGAGGCAGACACGTCTTGTCTCGTTCCGCTCTCGTCTGCTCTGTCGCTCGCTCGCATCGGTGTGTTGCTTGCCGCAGCAACCATCAGAGAATATTCTCTCATTCTGTCGAGGCGATCAAACACTGTTTATATACAGAGGGCGCATACCGCTTTGTTCGCATTTCCCAGCGGAGCCAGTCATCGTCCATTCCTGGCTTCCTCCTGCATCGCCCATTCTCCGCCTTGCGGGAGCTGCAGGTTGCTGGTCCACCCCCCACCGCAGCTGCATCAGCCCTTGAACCGTCATCTCCGTAAATCATGAATCAACCATCACAACACGACATGTATTACGATTTCCCTACGACGGCGAACAGGTCTCCGGGCTCGACAAGACAAGGCTATGCCACCGTAGGAATGATGAACCCGGCGTTAGGGAGTAACAGGCAAGTAAGGAGCCCTTTCGACGGTTTCGGTCAATACCCCTCGGATGATCGAGTTAATGGCGCGTCTGGCCTCGACTCCATGTCTCGGTTCGATCGCGTCGGTGCCCCGAGCGCGATGCAGTCCAGTTATATGCTAGACAACAGCCAGACCTGGGGTTATAATGGCGGCGTCGCCACGATGAATGGTCCCCTCAACGGCAGTGGTAGGTTAGGCTCGAGGGCCGTAAACCGACGTGCTGCCCTGCCAGCGGTTAGTAGCCCTGCCCCTCAGCCCTGTTTCAGCGTTCAATATGTGCTGGAGGCGGAACGAATTGCTAATGTTTCTATCCCAGACTTGGACCGACCAGGGTGCCATAGGAATGCCTTCGCTCCCCCAGATCTTCGACCCGAACATGGGCATGAACGGCGGCGATCATGATTTGTCTATAATGGCCGGCCATGCTGCTGATTCACGTGGAATGATGACGACTCCTGGTTCCGCGGATGCTGAACAACTTATCCCCACTGCGATCGTCATTAAGAATATCCAATTCCAGTGCAGAAAGGAAGTCCTGCAGGGCCTTATGGCGACGATGAACCTGCCGCAACCATATGCCTTCAACTACCACTTCGACAAAGGCGTATTTAGGGGTCTGGCGTTCGCCAACTTCTCCACTCCGGAGGATACGGCTATGGTGATACAGAAGATGAATGGCCTCGAGGTCATGGGTCGAAAGCTGCGGGTAGAGTACAAGAAGATGTTGCCTCAGGACGAGCGAGACCGAATCGACCGGGAGAAGCGTGAGAAGCGTGGCCAGCTGGAGGAACAGCATCGTGCACCCTTGCCAGTACACCAGCAGAATGCCCTTCAGGCGCTTGGTATTAGCGTCAACAAGCAACCCAGCAACTCACCTCTGCGTAAGTAGCGCTTTTGATGCTGTAACCAGTGACGCCTCGCTTACTCTCTCACAGGAGACGTCGACCTGAACGACCCTACCACTCTCGAATTCTATACTCAGCTTACCCTCTTCAAGAATGATCCGACCCGGGAGGTCCACATTTTCTCCCCCGACATCTCGCCTGAGCAACGACGGCAGATTCACATTCTTGCGCATAATATGGGCCTTGAGCACCGCTCCGTTGGTGAAGCTGACCGAAGGCAGATCCAGATCATGAAGAGGTCGCAGAACTCGCCCCCCGTCCATGCTCAGACTCAGCTACCCAGTGTCTCCTGGGAGGACCACAGGCGTGGCCTTAGCCGTGCTGCGACGTTCGATTTCACGGAATCTCGGATTGGCTCCAGCGCCTACCACAATCTCGGCAGGCAGGGTCCTACGCTAGAGCTTCCTGGCAGTCCAGACAACGGCATCCCGAATAACTTGCGCGCCGCCAAGAGCTTTGCCGATTTGCGGACGCACAGCCCCAGCCCTGCGCCGTCCGGCTCAAGCTACGCTGGTCTGGGTAACGGTCTAGGTGCTCGGTACCAGGATTTCTCGCAGAGCGCCTTGACGACACCCCCCAATTTGACTCCCACGTCGGCTCAGAACGCGGCGTCGAGCACCGATGCGCTCTTAGCCGGGAGTATGGGTTCTATGAATCTCGGCTTCGATCCGAACGGCTCACACATGCGGTCCAGGGAGACTCCCGGCGCTATTGGGAGCCAACGACCTGGTGCGAACGGTACTGCGAACCGCAGCGTTCCTGAAAGGCAGCCACGTGGTCCCGAATGGGGCGAGACCAGCCAGGGGTTCACTGGGCGCACTCGAGGTCACATGCCGAGAGGTAGTGGTGAGTACTTTTACCGTTGAGAAAGAGAGTTTCCGCTGACTTGTGGCCCATTAGACTCTTCCGATGCGGGTCGTAGCTCGGGGAACTCGCGATACCATTGAGGTGGCAACGCTCATCTGAGTTACATGGAACGAGCCCTGAATCTCCCTGCCTTAATACCCCGCAATGAGAAATGATTCACGACATAGATCAACTCGCCTTCATTGTGCCAACACCATATAACCCATTTGCTGGCGAGGTCTATTGTGATGATTCGACTATTCATACGACAAACGATTTCCCCCCTTACGGCCGACAATATCTAATACGACGTTGTAATCCTATACTAGTTCTGGAATGTGTTTTTGGATCTTGATTTCTTTTTCTTTCCCCCCCCCGGCCTCCCTGGATTGGGGAACGTACAATCTGGGTTGGATTTTCCAAAGGGCTCGGGGGCCGACGAACTCCCAGACAAGGTGATGTAACATTCCATCAACGCTCGAATGATCCGACACCCTCATGATGATGGCCACGCTACGAGTCTCGAAAAATATAATACATCTGGATACACTCTACAGTAGCTCATGGGTGACCATTCATGGCATCACGAATCAAATCCTATACCCTCTGGGGATCGCTGGACCCATGCTGCTTCATATCCTGGAAGCTCTGAGTTCAAAACCCTCCCCATCACGATGGTTACGCTGTTATGACGCATATGCACATCACTAGATGGCAACGCGACATTAGCTGGCTGGCTGGTGAAGGAATATCATCTCCCTACTAATCACTGGTCTGTTTCTGCAATAGACCGGTACCTTTTGGGTACGTGCCTCCACGGACCAGCCGGGCTAATGTGCAGTTGGACACGAAGAACGACACGACGACGATGAAGACAAATATGAAGAACACTACAATGCTTGTGTTATTGTTTGCAGCTCGAAAGAAGAGGCTCGCTGAGATGGCGCTGAAGAAACCATATGTAGTTTCGGAGGATAATGTGAGACTGGTTGAATTGACTGACTGCAAATTCTTTTTATGGAATTATGTTTGTTTTACCCGCGCCGTCTCTTCCCTCCGTTGCCGGACGCCTACACGACCCTTCTTAACGTTCGACTCCGCAACTCGGGACCCCATTGCCTTTCCGCCGACGACTCCATCTCTCTGCGCGTCCTCTACGTCGTGGGCTGCATTGTCAACAGACGGTGGTGACGGCGGTGGCGGTTGTTCCCACTTCAGGGAATCTCCTGAATGGTCTCGAAGTCACTGGCTTTTGAACTGGGTATATCCAGCAGGAGGAGGTGATAACGCTCGCTTAGCCTAGGGACTTCATCCGTACGCCCAATCTAAAAGCATCTAATCGTTTTGTGCCCTTTTTAGCGCGCTGGCCTGTTTCATAGTCATAGAATTGATCATGAGCAGTAAATAATAACCTCCGGGTGATTTGTTACCAAAGTAGTAATTGGCAGCTCGTCTGGCCTTCAAGGACGGTCTGGGACTTTCCAAGATTTCAAGTTACATGCGATGAAGCTCGCTTCATGGTAGCTCTCTTCATCTCTGAGTTTGGGTCTACCTGAAACTTTTGCTGCTTGACGCCCATAGACATTGGGCAATGTTATTCAATACATTGAATTAGCCAACCACTACTGTACTCGCCCTGTGTGCTGCGCACCCTAGCTACAATCTACACCTCCTATAATTGCACGATCTAGACACTGATTCACCTGTGTTCGACGCTTAGTTATATAACCAAGGGAAAAGGCTGTTATGTTTCTTTTACCCATTCCCGGCGTGTTTGCATACCTACCTACCAACCTACCGTCCCATCCACGGACCTGGTCACCTTTTGGCCACCTTGTCAGAGCTCCTGTGCAACGGTGTCGATGTGAGGATTCAATAAACTAATTGCGTGTAGCTAGGTACTAACCGCTGAATGTAATGAGTTTTGAAGATTTCTGTGTACGGCATGCATATACATAGCAGGATCTTCTTCTGGGACATGGTGTTATAACATGCCAGTCTGCCAGCCTGCCAGTCGATTTAGATTGCCCTTGCTCCTAACCTCACAGCATGGAATCACCAAACCCGATGAGATCTTATGCAGCGAACGGTTCAACTAGTGCCAGCCCTGGGCTCTGCATTCCGTAGCGTTAAAGAATGCACGATTCCACCAATCTGGGGGGTGGTGGCTGCCTCGATGCTCAACCACTCTGCACTCGTGATAAGGTACGGGTGACTCGACGGATCGGCCTTCTTGAGCATTCATTTATCTCGTGCGACATCGTGACAGCGGTGAGTAAGATGGCATAGAACTCCGGTCGGTATTTCTTCGAACTGATTCGAGGATCGAAATTTGGCCACCGCGGCCCTCTTGGAATAGGGGTAAGGTGACCCACCTTTCCATGGATATACTTGTGTCGTCCCCACCCTTTCTAGACGGTTCACTTCGTATGAAATCAACGGGTAATCTCAATCTGTCTCCGACAACAACAAGTCGGAAGAGAAGACTATGGCCAGGGATACCACTGCAAAATTCAAGAAGATATCAGTACATCGAGAGGGAATAAGAGGTTTCAGCACAATCCGAAGATGATGGTTACTCGAATGATCTATCTCGTCCATTGCAAGCAATAGAGCTCGTTCGAGATCACCGCACATAGATCCGGAAGCTACGGAGTCTCCGCCGTCGATGGACTAGCGTATTGGTTGAGCAATACTTCGTAACCTGGGGGATACTTCGTGGGCATGCTCCTATCGCGAATCCTGCGAGGACAATGTCCATCTCAGTCCGCACCGTCCACATCAACGTCAAGCTTTATAGTCCGGGCACGAGCTCCCGAAGCTCAGTGACGTCTCCGGATACGGTTCGCTTTTGCCTGAAGGCAGGCGGATGGCAGGGCTTGGTCAATGCCGTGCGCCAATTATCCGGCTGCGAGACCTTGACCGTGCTGGCGAGCTCCCTCATCATGGTCTCAGCGCTCCTAGTCCCGTTAGCCGCAGCGGCCACTGTGTTTGATTTATGGCGCACATGTATCAAGAGAGGAGCAGAATGGGGCAAGCCCCGTGTACGTACGGGGTAGCTTCCGCGAGGTCACCGGCACGCTAGCGTTGCTAGGCTTGGCAGCCATGACGATGTTGGACGTTCTGTTCTAGCTAGCGAACGGGCGGCGGGCTTCGCGCTGTCGCATCCCCATCCAGGAACAAGATGTCCGAGGCGCTCCCGTAACCACGCTGATGGCGTAACTGTGAGGGAGATGCCCAGTGCTCGCTTCTAATCGGGTGGAAGTCATCTTCTGGCACTGGGCGGGCTTGATAACACGGGAAGTGTGGGCGGATATTTCATGCTGCTTCGAGACAGCATGGGATCGGACCGTCACCTCAACATAGGGATAAAGGGGTAAAATAGGGGTAAGCGATGATAATGCATTACCACTGGATAAGACGCGCTGGTACTATTACCAGGCACGTTTTTGGGAGAATGGTATCAGTCCTTTCGCGTCTTAGGACGTTCCAGTCCGGTGCTGCTTCTTTGATGCGCTGGGGGATATTGCAATATCTTACAACAATACCAAACACCGTAGGATGTTCGAATACTACACGACGAACGGGTCGTTAGAGTACAATATTGCCCGTGTCCATCCAGAGTTAGCGATAGTAGTAGTAGGGCTGCTCAGGTAGTCGCCTAGGTCTATGGTGACCACGCTGAATCCTCGTGCTAAGGAGGAAGGGCGCCTGAGCGAGCAGTTATGAAGCTGAGAAGTCCCGGTCCGTAGGAATCGTGCAGTTACGGGAGTATTCGATACTTAGTTTGCTAACCAACCACCTGCCGTGTCCGACGAAGTCTTGACCAATGTTATTTCATATCCGGAAATGATACAACTGCCCGCCACAAGGACCAAGTCGTCTACCAAGGCACTTAACTTCCGCCCACGTTCTCCCATGCGAGCCTGCCTTGTTTTGGTGGACCAGCTATGGACCTGGATTTTGGACGACATTGAGTTCCGCAAGGCGTGTCTAAGAGCCGGTGCAGTACCCTCACTACGCTAGCCTCCAAGGATACAATCATCACGGGCCTTCCCACCACTTCCGGGGCGAGTCAAGACGAATTCTTCGGGCAACAAAAGAGTATCCAGGATCGTATGACGAATGGGGATAAAGCCACCCCCCTTTACCTTTCGGGTAGGTTGGCGTCATTACGGCTTACGATGCAGCATACTCATCGTAATTACTTTCCTGCCCTGATCATCATCGACCAATGCTCCAGAGTTCTCTCGATCGCACGAAGCCCTTGGACAAAAGACCGAAAGTCATGGATCTGTTCGCTTCCGGCATTGGGCACGTCGTAAGCTTCAGTCCGGATTGTTTTGCACTATTCCTTGCACTCATCACCAACACAGACAGGTCGTATAACCATTGCTTACGATGTATTCTGGAGCTATGTGGTGCTAGGCAACATGCCTTCTGCCACCAGAATTTGTTTCTCACGAGAAGCGCCTACAGGTCAACCCCGAAGGCTTGACACTCCAGAAGGCGCTGGACATCGTCGAGGAGCTTGGAATTACGAAACACATCTTTCCAGAGCAATTGTAGAGAGTAGAAGACTTCAAACGGTACCAACCAAGGGTCGACGGAAAGGTCCCAGAAACTGCTCATTACCCTTGGTCAAAGACGATTTACGATCGAAAGCCCCAAAGATGCGAGAGAAAGAAACAGACGCATCATGATCTATTTGAAGGCGCGAAGCAGCAGTAGTTTTAGAGCGGATTTCAAGTCAAAAAGCGGAAATACAAGCCCTCGAGGACTCGGCTATCCGAACATCCGAGAGAGAGTCTGTTCTCCGAATCGATATTTACTGGTCTTGGCTAATTAAGTTACAGATTGGAGGTTTGCTTGGCCTTAAACACCAACAGGCCTCTATTGTGGAGGCTAAGGCAGCTCTGTGGAAGAGGCGGCGAGCACTGTCAAGCAGGGCTAGGACCGTCATGGCTGTCACCATCGTGACCATATTCTTCGTATGTTTAGTATTTTGCTCCTAGAGCTCTATCACTAACTCCTCTGCTACCTAGCTTCCTCTAGGCTGCTTTGCTGCTTCCTTCGGCATGGACAATAACATATTAATGATGCCCCATGGATGACCTTTTATAAACAGACAACTTGGATGTGTGAGCGATTCCGCCAAGAGGAGAATTCCCAAGATAGTCGATCACTAACTCATAATTTCTTATAATAGTAGGACTGTCCGCCGTGGTAATAGCCCGTTCTACAGTCACCTCGTTTAGATGGGGAAATCGTTCTCTGGCAACACTTATTCTTCGAGTCCCTTTCATCCCCTTCCTGCAGCATACGGGCATCTACAAATGGTGGATGCCGCCGTCCTCAAGGCCTCAAAATATCAAATAAGCGCAACGCTCGTCCTCGAGAAGATACGAATGAAACGGGAGAAGAAAATAAAGGAAAGAGAAGAGCGCGATGGAGAAACCGATAAAGAAACGACACCGCAGCGAAACGAGCTAGATGTTTAGGGACGAAACAGGAGAACCCTTCTAATTTGAGACTTAGAAGGCACCAGTTGAAAAAGCCGGATGATGCTCCTGCTTCCTAGTCTATGGCAAGTGGGGCTAGGGGTTAAGCATGACACGGGGTATCGTCGCAGCAGAGGTACTAAGTATTTATATTTTGACAGTCGCAATCTGGTAATGGTTCATTTACTAAAACATGTGTCCTGGGCATGAGGTAGAGCTACCACATGCCCCAGAGTGGTGCTCTTATACGCCCAGCAGCACTGTTGGGTGTTCTGGCAGGGAGTTCGGTGTTGACACTTGTGGTTTCAGGGGCGGCGACGAACGTCCGCGTCGACTCCGATAGGGAGCTTGTATTATGGACTGGACTCTGCATCGACGTGGTCTCAGCATATATTGTCCACATAGACTTAGTAGTCACCGTCGACGTAGGGTCCTGTGTGGTCGCAGATCGCGAGCTACGGGATGTCCCTTCACTAAGCTCACTGCGGCGACACTGGAGCATCGTTTCCCAGCCCAATTCGAATTGGGTTTTCCACCAGTTGCTTTTATTAAGGAGCTCGTAGATATGGCGGAATTGGTATTGAGAGGCTGGAAGATCGTGCGCGAGGGTGAAGAACTGCTCCGCGCACCCGTTGCCACAGGCGAAATCATCCCTGGCCCATTCCTCGTTCATGGGGCAGTTCAAATCACACCAGCCCGAGCTAATATATGCAAGCGCCTGAACAGCATTCGTATAGGCTGGAGTCTTCGTTATCGACTTGCCTATTCCGTGAACAAGTCCATGCGTACTCGTACTGAAACACCTCGCCGACGGTGACGACGGGCACCTGCGGGCGGGGTCTTACACTTGAGATTACGGGGGCCCTATCTCCAGGTTGCGTACAGACCGCCTTGACATTCACCACCCATGACTCGAGAGAGTCGCCACACGCCTGTACACAAGTGCGCTCAAGGTCTTCGGGACCCGGATTGAAATTCGGACTATTCGAGGAAACCTTTCCCAATAACGTCATGTCGCAATCGATAAGAATACTGTACGCGTCCAGACAGGCCTGCGATGTCGTATCTGCCAGGTGGTTGTGCACATAGTACCAGTAATCCGTCACGACAGTGTCGAGACTGAAGGAGCAAGCCGCTGGCCTCAATGCCAGGGACAGCGCCAGGAACCTGATTGTTTGTCGTCTCATGATCAGCGCGCTCTGGCAGCAGCTGAGGTTCGAGGTTACAGAACACAGTTGTTTTTAGGCACCAACTCATTTAGGCAGCTGTCAGCAGAAGCGAGATCCGTTGACCTCGTTGAGATTCACGTGATTCCAGCGCTGTCCTGCGGCGTAGCTTCACGATCCGGCTAGAAAAGGACTAGATGCTGTCAGCTGAACACGATATTCCACCTACCACATATCCTACGGTGCCTCCCTTCCCCCACAACACCCAAGAGGCTCACAAGCTGCTTTTGCCCGATTCGGTCACTGCTGATAGTGTATCCCGTAGATCTTGGCATCAATGTATCTACACCGTTAGATGCCTTAGACGGAATGTCAGTAAGACAGTACACACGGCATAGTGGGTTGATGCGGACTTATACAGGCCTCCTTCGTCTTTGATTCTTTTGGGTTTGCAGCAAGTAGTATATATTAATATCAGTGTAGTTGGACATCTCTGGTGGTATGACCGTCATATGCTGTATGTGATCGCAGCGCCCCAACAGACGATGTTCCGTAAGCGTGGGGTCGGCACTTCGCGACCCCAAATTGTAGGGGCTGAACTGTTCTACTTAAGGAGTAACAATGCATCTTCGCCCGCAGTGGGGGTTCAGGGGCCATACGTAATGGCCTGGGATGAAGCTGCAACGCAAACCTCACCAGCAACCTTATTGGCTGCTTAGTGCAACTGCGCTGATCATTTCATTGGAGCCCTGGCTGCCTAACCGCCGAACATCCAACCGGAGTCGTATCCGCATTCTGATTGGGCAGCTTATCACCACACCTCCCAACTACATCACAAATGAGCCCCGTGACAACCTCATAACATGGCGAAACTGATTTTGATGGACTCCTGCATGCTCCGTTGAATTGGGGGGCCGATACTCATGGTGAAGGGACCTTGCCATCCTCATACACCGTGCTTATAAAAAGGGGGTTGCAGCCCGGCTCCTGTGGTCGATTCCATGTTCTAAGCCAGCCCGAGGATCTCTGAACTAGGGTGCACGAAGAGCCAGCATCAAGACAGAGCAACAAGATGCTCCGCCGGCAAATCCTCTCAGCCCTTGCGCTGCCAACGATGGCGTTCAGCCTACCCTCCATGCCAGTTCGGTCGGAGGCGAAAGAGACGGCACCGATGTGCCTGCTCGTCGAGTACCCTACCACGCCCATCAACCCGCCCGAATGCTGGGTTTGGTACGCGAAAACGTCGGAGCCGGCGGATTACTGCGGCCCTTCCAGCTTCAACGTCGTCAGTGACATCCAGGCCTCCGCCGGCTGGATCGACGACTGCACGTCTCTCAGAAACTCCCTGCTGTCGGCGCCGGGGGACTTCCTGCTCGCCCACTATTCGACCGAGCACTTCAATACGCTGCTCTCGCACGGGAATTGCGCGCTCCAGGTTAAACCCGAGAGACCGCCCACCTACGACCCTATATACTTTGGCGGGACTGACCTCACGGATATACTGAGATCCTCGATCCAGAGAAGCAATGAGGGTAGAGTCGGTGTCCGCGGCTCGATGACCTGTTATTCATATCCACTCGACTGGAGGGTGGTACCAGTATGAGAGGAAATATCACCAGCATTTGTAAATGTTGTCTTCCCTACTTGTCGGTTGAAGGGGGCGTAGCTCTTTTCTGGTATCGGTCTAGAAGTAGAGATGGGTTGGTAGATTTCGAATACACGTCCTTTGCTCTCGCAGCTTCCATTGTACACCCTCCTGCCTATGATTCCCTAACAATTATGTTTTTCTGAGTTACGGACTGGTGTTTGCAGCGACTCACAAGTGCTTGAGAAATTATTTGGACACACTAAGATAGACTTCCTCTATGCTTCCAGTAACTGGGTAAAGAGTCCCCCTTAGAAAGCTTTATATCAAAGCGCCATGTGTGCAAATACGCCAGTCTCAGACTCAAGTCGCTAACTACACCCGGCGCCGTCAAGCCGGTTCCGTCTCGCGTTATGATTCTAGCGCACTTCCCTCCCGCGCGGCTACCTACTCCTTGATCTTCAAGACGGCCTTCCCAAAGTTCTTTCCCT
Source organism: Monosporascus ibericus (assembly GCA_004154915.1). Classification (NCBI taxonomy): domain Eukaryota; kingdom Fungi; phylum Ascomycota; class Sordariomycetes; order Xylariales; genus Monosporascus; species Monosporascus ibericus. The sequence continues at coordinate 124,929 of QJNU01000121.1, read as the reverse complement.
GAAAAATCTCTAGCAAACCCTCGGGCGCGTTCTCGATTCCGCGGGTAATGTGCAGCTTAGGCCGAAAGCTGCCGTCGACGATCCACTTCTGCACTTCGCGCCTGTGCTCCTCGGCGTAGGCCGGGCCGAAGTCCTCGTCGCCCACAATAAAGCCGGCCATCGTGAGACGCTTGGCGAAGAACTCCAGCAGGTTTCGCACACCGTAGCGCTCCTCCATAGGCTTGTTGTAGCCCTCGATCTGTTAAACCGGTTGGTCAGCAAGAAGTTTCGGGGCGTGCGAGAGAGGAATGATTGCGGATGAATAGCTAGCTGTAGCTTGACATGAACGAAACCTGGAATGAGAGATACGCACCATCCCCGCAACGACGATCCTGCCACGAATGTTCATATGCTCCACCGCCGCCTCCAGGTGCTCGCCACCAACGTTCTCATAGTAGATGTCGAGACCCTGGGGCGCGAGCCTCTTCAGGGCGTTGACAGGTTTTTCTTTCTTGTAGTTGAAGCCGGCGTCGAAGCAGCCCAGCTCGTTAAGGATAAAATCGAGCTTCTCGTCGCTGCCCACGGACCCGACCACCGTCAGGCCCTCCCGCTTAGCAATCTGCCCGACCACCTGCCCCACGGCGCCCGCCGCCGAACTGACGAAGATGGTCTCGCCCTTTTCTGGCTTGCCGAGCTTATGCAGCGACGAGTATGCGGTCAGGCCGGGCATCCCCAGGGGCCCCAAGAATAGGTCTAGCGACAGGCCGCACGGGTTGTCGATCTTCTCAACGTTCGGCAGCTTCTCGGCCGGGACGGCGGCGTACTCGGCAAATGGCAGGAACGCGCGCACCACGTCGCCCGCCTTGTAGCCCTCGTCGTCAGAGCTCAGGACGCGGGCGATCGTGGTGTTTTCCACCACCTCATTGAGCGTAAAGGCCGGGAAGTAGGACGGGATGTGCGCCTCGCGCATCCGGCCGCGCTGGTACGGGTCTAGGGATGCGGATATGACTTCCACGACGAGACCCCCGGTCGGGACGGCAGAGAGATCAAACGGGCGAGTCTCGAGGACTAGGTGCTCCCCGGGAACGGGAAGGCCCGTCGGAACCTTTTTGAAAATGATGCTCTTGTTGGCTACCATTTTTCGGCGTTGATCGTCGACGGGTTGGGCGTGAGTTTTAAGTGTATAAAGATGTCGCTGTGGTGTCTGACGAATATGCGCAAGGTATTTCTAGAATGTAGCCCTTTGGTTTCCCTTAACTGACTTCCAGAGACGCCGGAAAGTAGCTGGTTTTATTCTCTCTATTCTCCATGGTTCGAAGCCCAAGCAATCGCTCCACTCTTTGCTTCATCACGCAAAGGGTCAAGCAGAGATAAAGGCCCCCCCAAGTGCCCATCTCGTCAGCGGCATCTCTGCAAGTATGATGTAAGTAATTCGCAAGCAAGGAACCAACCCGACAGGTCTATTACCAACTATGATTGGTCTATCTCTTCTTCAGCGGAGTCACTCAGCGTGTTGCATTTGATATTAATGGGGCGCTCGGCTGTCTCATTACTCATTACGCTGATCACATCCGGGATTTCCTAGTGCAGGCCTCTTACGGCAAACTCCGAAGGGCGTAGGGGTTTGTCAGCGCAACTTCTGCCGGGCATGCGGTGCCGAAAATTGATGGCGCACGAGCCCCCAACTCTTTTCCACCACCATTTCGCTAAGAATGCAGCTATTGTCACTCGCGATTAGATTAGCAACAACGTCAACAATTAGATTGAAAAAGACACCGTTATTTTCGCAAGATGGAGCTCTTTTTATTGATGAAGTCAGTTTTGATTTCTTTTGCTTTTAGCTAATTGTGCTGATATGTAAAAGCTGAAGGGATGTAAATTTTCGTGCGGCATCAGTTTTCGGCACCGCCTGCCGGGCAAGCTCTCCCCCAATCGGAGATACGCTGACATATCTGTGCCGAACGACTTATAATAGTCTCGACAGCATTCGTTCTAAGTTGAGATTCTGGTAATAAACGATTGTTGTTATACTTTGGATTAAAGATTTTCAAGCATCTGCATCACTTCGCGGAGCACTGCCGCTTCGCCCAGACGCCACAATGGGGGTCCGGCTTCGTCCCCGACTGCGAGAAGGCAGCACAACAAGGGATAGCTGCATTTTCGGTATGCGCTCTTGAGATGGACTCAAGTAGCTGTCAGGTAATATGGATTTGAGTTTTATGGAGCACACAGATGTTTTAAGTTGGCGGTCCTTGCCGCTACTGGTTACTGGATGGTCTTCTCGCACTTAGGGGGGCATAGGGGAATCTGTAGAGACCAACTGACATATCCCACCATCCGGCATGAGGGAAACGGTCATTAGGTCATTCGGGTTGCGTCGAATTGATTACATGTAGGGTAGCTCGGCTCTCCCGACCTTCGAACCCCACACTGAATGCTCATACTAGGCCATATCCCGGGTCAGCTAGTACCACTGCAAATTGGGTATAGAAAACGAGATGGAACTTCTAAGCGGATTAATAGGGATAACGGAATCAAATAGACGTTGTTCGTACCTATTTTTATCATTTACGAATGGATTCGGGTACAGGAGGAGCTACTTCGCGAATGGAAGCGTTACTTATACGAAATTCTTTTAGAAAAAAATCTAGGGAATACCCGGTTGGTGCAGTGGTTAGCACGGCGCTCTTATATTGCTTAAATTTCTAAGCAAAACATATTGACATGCGCAGGTCGAGGGTTCGACCCCCTCACTGGGTATGTTTATTTTTTATATAACGTCTCATACCACCTCGCGAGCCAAACCACCTCACGAGCCAATTTTGTCAACATATCAACTACCCAACTTCAATTGCCAATTTCTTAACACCAACAACATGGAGCGCCTTATAAAAGAAATTAGAATAAACTTAACCATCCAGGCTAAAAATCGAAACCCGAAACTTAGCTTTAAAAAGCTATATTTTATATATAACGTCCCCGAATTTATTTTAAAAGCCCGATATTACGGCAGACGCGCCCGAACCGATATTCTTCCCGATTTGCGAAAATTAACGTTAACCGAAAAGAAATCGATTATCGAAAAAATCCTTAACTTAGATACGTAAGCATTTCCTATCCGGCTTTAATACGTTAAAGATATGGTTAATATATTACTTGCCTAGCGCGTCGTAAATCGCGTTAAGGTTAACTAGACGTCGAGATTTGTTAAACGGCAAAAAAAGTTCCGGACGCGTTTAAATCGAAAAATAGATTACCAAAAGGTTTTATGCGAAAATTTAAAGGTATTCCGCAAATGGTTTAACCTTATCCGGGTTATAATTACCAAATACGGTATCGCAAAAAAGATATTTACAACTTTAACGAAACGGAATTCTTAATAAAATTTTTTATGGTAACGGATATGGTAATTATAAATGCTAAAAAACGTAAAAAACCTAAATAAACGTAATAAGGCAATCGGAAATGGGTAATAATTATATAGGCTATTAATTCGTAAAGTTAAACTTTACCTTTATTTATTATTATAGCGGAAAAAAACCACCTTAATTCCTAATATCGAAAATACTTATTACCATCCGATTAAAGGCTCGTATAAGCCATAATAATTAAATAATAAACGAATTAGGTCTAAAATGGATTTAACACTTCGATAAATATACCCGAACGTATACGAAAAAATTAAAGCATTTCTTTATCCTTAACGGTTACAAAAGTTACCATTTAATAAAATTCGAAAAATATTACGTAAATTACGGCATTATTACGCTTTATATACCCGCTTATTCTTCCCATCGGCTTTAACCTTTCGACGTATCCTATTTTTTTGTTTTAAAACGCGCTTATTCGCTATATATCGAAAATTTAATACGACGGCACCATACCTATATCGCGAAAAAAGATTTCCTCGCCGGATTTTACGACGCATTTAAAGCTACCATAACGTCCGATAACATTAAATCCGGATTCGTAAAAGCTGGACTTATTCCATTTAATCCTAATAACGTCCTTTCCGAGCTCGAAATTCCTTTAGTTATACTTACGCCGACCGTTTCCCCGCTTACTTCCGCCGGTTTTATTCTTTCTTTTCTTACGAAAACCCTTATAAATATCCGTAAAATAACGAAATAAGGACGTTACTTATAAAAAAGGATTAAAAATTACCAGGATAGCTCGCCGACAAGAATAATTAAATTGGTTAATTTTTTAAACAAAAGTTACTTAATGCTTTAACATAAAGTTACTTTTCGCGAATAAAAAACCGCCCAATTACGCGAAACCAATTACGTCCTTAGTAAACGCCGAAAAACCAAAAACAAACGTTTTCAAGAAAAAGGAACACTTACTATATAAAAAGGATAAGCTCTTCTGACCGCAAAGGAAGGGGGTGGTGAAAAAATGCAGCTAACAGTGGCTAAAGGTAGTCGTCGTAAGAGGGTTAAGACGAAAGAACGGAAGTATGGCGTTTGCGGCAAGCCCGGACATAATGCGCGTACTTATGAAAAAGCTGTAAATACGTTTAACGAAAAAGAATCCGATTAATTATAATTAATTTGATGTGTTGTGGTTAGTTAATTTAAGTTTGTTATTGCAAGGTGCCAAAAAACGGCTCGCGAGGTGGTTTGGCTCGCGAGGTGGTGTGGGACGTTATAGTTAACTAATAAATTAACTACTACTATCGGTTTAAAAAGAAATTTACTTTTATTTTATAAAAACGGTATTTAAAATATGTTATATAAAATTTTACAAAATAAAATAATTATATATATAAAAAAGTTAAAATAATTATAAAATTCAGTATTTTACAGACTTTATAAATATTATATAAAAACCGAAGAAATAATATTAACTTATTTCGTTAAGTATAATATGAAAATATCTTATCCGAACTTATAAAACTTCTATACTAATATATTAAATTAGTTCTTCGAATAAATAATCTTTTTAGATAATTTTTAACATATTTTAATAACTTGATTTTAATTATTTATTTAATAATAGAAAAATAAACCGGGTTATTTAAAAAGCGAGAATAAACTTAATTAGAAAATAATTAATTTTATATATAAAGTCACTTAATCTACCTTATATAAATAATATATCAATATACCTTCCTTTAGCGATTATATATTTAAATTGCGAAAATTAACGCCGACTAAAAAGAAATTAATTATCCACTATATCCTTAATCTAAATACTTAAGCATTTCTTATCCGGCTTTAGCATATTAAAGATATGGCGAATTTGTTTCTAACGTGTTATAAAACGCGTCGGAATAAAATAGGCGTCGAACTTTGTACAACAGTAACAAAAGTTCAAAACGCGTTTAAATCCAAAAATCGATTATTAAAAAGTATGATATGAAATTTTAAAGACATTTCGTAAATAATTCGAGTTTATTCGAGTTATAATTTCGATAAAACGGACTTTTTAATTAGAGTTTTATAATATTAAGTATAGTAACTATAAATGCTAAAGAATATAAAAGATTTAAATAAAGGTAATAAAGTAATCGGGAATAGGTTATATTTAAGTTATTAGTTCGCGAAATTAGGTTTGGCCATTATTTATTACATTTATGATAAAAACGTATTTTAATTTCTAATATCGCGATAAGTTATTATCAGCCGATTAAAACGTCGGTATTAATTTTAATATTTGAGTAATAAAAAATTAAATTTCGAATAGATTTAATATGTTAATAAATAAATATGAACGCCCGCGAAAGAATCGAAACGCTTCCATATTTTCGACAGTTACGAAAATTGTTATTCGATCAAATTCGAAAAATATTACGCAAATAACAATATTATTGCTTTTATATACCTGCAAATCTTTTCTTTCGATTTTAACCTTTCGACGTATTTTGTTTTTCCGTTTTAAAGTATGCTTATTTGTTTGATATCGAAGATTTAATATAACGTTACTATATTCATAAAGCGAAAAAAAGATTTTCGCCTATTATTACGACGCGTTTAAAGCTGTTATAATGTCCGATGATATTAAGTCCGTATTTACAAAAGTTAGATTTGTTTTATTTGATCTTAATAATATATTTACCGACTTAAAAGTTTCTTCCGGCTATATTTATATCGACCGTTTTGTTATATATCTCCGCCGGTTTTATTATTTTCCCTTTCGCGAAGGTTTTTTAAAAATATCCGTAAAGTAATAAAGTAAGGACGTTATATAAAAAGAAAGATTAGAAATTATTAAGGTAATTCGTTAATAAGAATAGTCGAATCGGTTAATATTTTTAACAAAAAATAACTTGTTATTTTTGTACGACGTTATTTCTTCTTTCGGAAAAAAAAATCTAATTGCGTAAAACGAACCATATTTTAAACAAACGTCGAAAGACTAAAAATAAACTGGTTTTTTTAAAAGAAAAAAGAACATTTACTATATACAAAGAACAAGTTCTTTTAACCGAAAAGAAAAGAGGTGTTAAAAAAATGCAACTAATAACAGCTGAAGATAATTATCGTAAAAGGGTTAAAACGAAGAAACGAAAGTATAACATTTGTAGTAAGCTCGAACATAATACGCGTACTTATAAGAAAACTATAAATACATTTAGCGATAAATAATCCGTGTCACGGCGGCTGCCCTGTGAGCCACTACGCCAAAAGGTCAGCAATACTCCAAGTTCTCTTGGAGCACCCAGGGCGCCGTTAGCTATATGTCCCCTTCCCCCTCTTGGGGCTAGCTAGGACATGACAATCCGATTAATTTAAATTAATTTATTACGTTACGGTTGCTTAATTTAAGTTTGTTGTCGCAGGGTGCCAGAAGCTATTCGGAGAGCTTGTCTGGTACGTTAACATTTTTTAAAATTCAAAAAAACTTTAAAATAAAATATTAATAACGGTAAAACTATAGGAGAAAAACGCGAAAGAAATTAAGTTTTGCTGAAGCTATAATAATCATAATTAAAAGCAACTTCGCAAAATTAAAAACTACTTTATAAACTTCGGACATATTTGTTAATTACGCGAAAATAACCTAAAAAGTGCATAGTATATAACATAAAAAGATTTAAAAAAGATTTACGTTAAAATATCAACTATTATAATAAGTAAAATCGTAATAACGAAGAATTTTCTCACTTGAACTTGTAAATAAGAAAAGATTAATAAAATTAACTTACTGATTTTTCTTGTTTATATAAAAGGTATTTAATTTTTTACAAAACGAAAAATATAAATAAAATAAAGAACTTTTTTATAAAGTTTCGAATATTCGTTTGATAATTTCTAAAGCCTCCTTTTTGATAGCTAATCTTTCTTTTTAAAGGCAGATTAAAGAACGGATTTAATACTTTCTTCAAGATGTATCTTAGCGGATAATTTGCAATATATACCCTATCAGCTTATAAACGGCTATATAATACCGTATAAAACTCAGTTATATTACATTATTAAGAACTAACTTATCGATGTGAAAGGTTTTTACTAGAGAAAAAAACGTTATAATAATAAAAAGCCGGCGCCAACATTTATATATATATTATAAGCCAATAATTAACTACGTAAGTTAGACTTCATTTAAAAGCCGCGATATTTACTAGATTATAGATTGTTTAAAAGTAAATACTTTTACAATTAATAACCTGTAAAAACGTTATATCGAATTAAGTAAAAAATAGTATAATTAATATATTAACTTTTTTTAAATACGAAAATTATGTATTAAAGCTGCGTTTGAACGTTATTATTGTATTGAATATTCGTCGAAACGAAGCCGCTAAAAGCGCGTTAAATCAGCGTAGCGTTATATACTTTCGCATATAAACTACATTATCAATATTCTCTCTTTTCTCTTCTTTACATAAAAATGACTCTTTTAAGTCTCTTTTCATAAATTATACAAGTTAAGCCATTTAATGCATATCAGCCTATTAAAGACTTATTTAACTATTTTATATATTTATCTTTAATTAAATATCTTTTAAAAATAATACTATAAATGGTCTTATATAAGCATTTAAAATTACTTTAATAGTTTACATTCAATTTGAAATAAGTTAAACTTAGTTCTAACGGCTTAAAATTATATACTCTCCTTTTACTTATAATAAAGAACGGAATTTACGATAAAGCTTTTGGACTTTATATTATTTCGAATATGCCAAAATTAACTCCGATCAAAGAGGATTTTTTTATCGGAATGTTTTAAAATTAAATGCGCGGACCTTTTTATATCTGGTTAAAACATTAATAATATAGTAAATTTACTATTCCTTCAGCGCGTTTTAATGCGAGTTACGTTAACTAGGTATCCAACCTTATAAGATAATAGCAAAAACTTTAAACGCGTTTAAATCGAAAGGTTTATTATTACAAAGAATTATATATAAATATAGAAATACTTCGGAAATAAGTTTAAAATCCGGTATCGCACAAAAGAATATTTATAATTTAAACGAAACTAACTTTTATCTAAGAACTTTCACAATATCGAGTACAATACCTATAACGTACCACAAAAGCGAAGCGAATGCACAAGCGAAACGAATGAATTTTGGCACGTTTTAACCATCCAACTTAATTACCCATTTTTTAATACCAACAATATGGAACGGCTTACAAAAGAAGCGAGAATAAACTTAGCCGTTTAGGCAAAAAAACGGAGCCCGAAAATTAATTATGCGACATTTAGTTTTATGTATAAAGTTACCCAAATTACGTTATATGAATGATATAACGGTAAACGCGCCCAAGCCGATATTATTCCCAATTCGCAAAACTTGACGCCAACCGAAGAATAATCTATTGTCGATCGAATCCTTAACCTAAATACGCGAACGTTTTTTATCCGGCTTTAACATATTAAAAATATGGCGAATTTGCTATTAGCTTAGCGCGTTACGACGCATGTCGGGGTTAATTGGGCGTCGAACTTTGTTCGACGGCAAAAAAAACTCAAAACGTGTTTAAATCGAAAGATTAATTATTAAAGGGTATTATACGAAAATCCAAAAGTATTTCGTAAGTAATTCGACTTTATTCGGGTTATAATTACCAAATACGGTATCGCAAAAAAGGATATTTATAATTTCGACGAAATAAGCTTTTTAATAAGGCTTTTAATAGCATGCGGTATAATAATTATAAATACCGAAAAACGTGGAAGATTTAGATAAGCGTAACAAGGTAATCGGGAATGGGTTATAATTATATAAGCTGTTAATTCGTAAAGTTAAGCTATACCGTTATTTATTATTTTAACGGAAAAAACCCACCTTAATTCTTAATATCGCGATAACCTATTACTAGCCGATTAAAAGGTCGGTATTAGTTATAATAACTAGATAACAAACGAATTAAATTTAAAATAAATCCAGTATTTCGATAAATATACTTAAACGCGTACGAAAAAAACGAAACGCCTTTTTATCCTTAACGGCTACGAAAGTTATTATTCGATGGAATTCGAAAAATATTATACGAATAACGATATTATTACTTTTTGTATACCCTTTTATTCCTTCTATCGGCTTTAACCTTTTAACGTATCCTGCTTTTCCGTCTTAAAGCGCGTTTATTCGCTTTATATCGAAAATTTAATATAACGTTATTATACTTATATTGCGAAAAAAGATTTCCTTGCCGGTTTTTACGACGCGTTTAAAACTACTATAACGTCCGATAATATTAAAGCTGGATTTACAAAAACTGGACTTATTTTATTTAATCTTAATAACGTCCTTTCCGAATTAAAAATTCCTTTAGTTATACCTATGCCGACCGTCTCGCCGCTTATTTCCGCCGGTTCTATTCTTTCCCCCTTTGCGAAAACCTTTAGAAATATCCAAAAAATAACAAGGCAAGGACGTTACTTGCAAAAAAAAATCAGAAATTATTAGGGCAGCTCGCCGACAAAAATGATTAAATCGGTTAATTTTTTGACTAAAAGTAACTTATTACTTTTGCATAAAATTACACTTTTTCGGAAAGAAACCGCCTAATTATACGAAACGAACCATCTTCTTAGTAAACGCCGAAGGACCAAAAATAAACGTTTTTAAAAAGGAAACATACTTATTATACAAAAAGGACAAGTTCTTCTGGCTAAAAAAGAAGGGGGTAATAAAAAATCCTAACTAATAACGGCTGAAGGTAGTCGTCGTAAGAGGATTAAGACGAAAGAACGGAAATATGGCGTTTACGGCAAGCCCGGACATAATGCGCGTACTTATAAAAAAGCTATAAATACGTTTAACGAAGGAAAATCCGATTAATTTAAATGGATTTAATATGTTATGGTGGATTAAATTGATTTTGTTACGAGGTGCCAAAAACCATTCGCTTCGCTTGTGTAGTACGTTAAATGTTTAAAAAAATTATAAAAGACATATATATATAATAATAAAACCGGATATAGTTTATAATTATATAGGTTATTAATTCTTATACTAAGTAATACTTTTATTGTTTTTTTAACGATAATGTTTCACTTGAATTAATAATACAAAAAAGATGTACTGGTAATAAATTTTAAAGTCCGTGTAAATTAAAATAATTAAATAAGAAAGAAATAAGGTTTGAAATGAATATAATATTTCGATAAGTATATGTAAACGGATAGGAAGAAACTAAACGTTGTCTTATCCTTAACAGTTACGGAAGCTATTATTTAGTAAAATTCGAAAACTACTACGCGAATAACGGTATCATTATATTTTACATACTTATTTATTCTTTTTATTCACTTTATCATTCCGTCGTACAATAAGAGTTCAAATATATTCGTGTATTTACATGTTTCCTATCGAAACATACGTTTTTCTAATTTAATATAACGATTTATATAAAAGGAAAAAAAATATACAAGTCTTAAATGTATATAAACTATTATAACGTGCTACACTACCGAGCTGGATTCTTTTTAACACTTCGCAATAACAAACGTTAAAAAATAATTATAACATAATAAATTAATTTAAATTAATCAGATACGTTTTCATTAGACGTATTTATAGCCTCTTTATAAATACGCGCATTATGTTCAGGCTTGCTATAAATGTTACATTTCCGTTTTTTTAACCTTTTATAACGATCACTTTCAGGCGTTATTAGCTTTATTTTTTTCATTATTGCCTTCCTTTTCGGTTAAAACAGCTTGTCCTTTTATATAGTAAATGTTTTTTTTTTAAAAAACGTTTATTTTTAATTCTATAACGTTTACTAAGGATATGGTTAATTTCGCGGAATAAGGCAGCTTTTTACTTAATGTCTCTCATCACTCAATTACGCGTACCACCGAGTCGCGCGGTTTTTAGCACCTCGCGATAACAAATTCAAATAAAACAACTATAACGCAATTAATTAATCTAAGTTAATCGGATTTTTTATTGCTAAACGTATCTATAGCTTTTTTACAAGTACGCATATTATATCCGGGCTTACCGTAAACGTTATACTTCCGTTTCTTTGTTTTAACCCTCTTACGATAATTACCTTTAATCGTTATTAGCTACGACTTTATACTGCCCCTTCTTTTAGGCTAAAAAAGCTTATCCTTTTTATATAATAAGTATTCTTCCTTTTTAAAGAAGCTTAAATTTGATTTTCCTACATTTTTTCAGGATATAATGTGTTTTGCGTAATTAGGCGGTTTTTTCCAAAAAAGAATAATTTCGTAGAAAATTAATGGATTACTTTTTGTTAAAATATTAATCGAGTCGACTATATTTATTAACAAACCACTCTGGTAATTTTTAATCTTTCTTTTTAAGTAATGCCCTTACTTTATTACTTTACGAATATTTTTAAAGGTTTTTATAAAAGTTGAAAAAATAAAACCGGCAAAGGTAAACTGTTACGAACTAACACCTTATCAGCTTGGGCACACGGTCGAGACAAGACCCAAGACAAGCACCGACCAAAGTCACGGAATCAAGAAATAGTCGAACACAATAGGTTCAACTTCACTCGATTAATAATCGAACACAATCGGTTGGACTAGACTCGATCAATAATCGAACACAATAATCGAATACAATCGGTTCGACCATACTCGACTAATAGTTAAATATAATCGGTTTAACTATATACGATTATAAAAAATAAAATAAAATATATACGCTTATTACTATTCGTAATTTAAATAAACTACCAATTTATAATATAACTTAGTTACCTAGACTACCTTTAATAATTTGCTGTTATTAAACGTAATTATAATATATTTTATCACTTAATTTCCCATAATATTATTATTAACATAAACCGTACGATTTAGGTTTAATAATTAATTAAAACTTTTAACCGTTAACGTCCCATATAAGCTCGCGACTTAAACAAGCTCGCGATTCCTTTTTTGGCATTTCGCGATAACAAATCTAAATAAAGTAACTATAACGCTATAAATCAGTTCTAACTAATCGGGTTGTTCTTTACTAAACGTATCTACAGTTCTTTTATAAGTACGCGCATTATGCCCGGGCTTGCCGTAAACGTCATACTTTCGTTCTTTCGTTTTAACCCTTTTATGACGATCATCTTTAGCCGCTATTAGCTACATTTTTTATTACCACCTTCCTTTTCGGCCAGGAAAGCTTATCCTTTTTATATAATAAATATTCTTCCTTTTTAAAAACGTTTATTGTTAATTTTCCGACGTTTGCTTAAAATATAGTTTGTTTTGCGTAATTAAACGTTTTCTTTTTGAAAAAGAGCGGTTTTATGCAAGAATAGCATATAACCTTTGGTTACAAAACTAACCGACTTAATTATTCTTATTAACAAGCTGCCCTGGTAATTTTTAAAGCTTTTTTGTTAGTAACGTCCTTATCTTATTATTTTACGGATATTTTTTAAGGGTTTTCGCGGGCGGGGAAATAAAACCAGTAGAAGTAAGCGGGAAAACGGTCAGTATAAGCATAACCGGAGGAATTTTTAATTCGAAAAAAAGTTATTAAAATCGAATAGAACAAGTCCAACTTTCGCGAATCCGGATTTAATATTATCGGAAGTTATGGCAGCTATAAACGCGTCGTAAAAGCTGAAAAGGAAATTTTCTTTCGCGATATAAGTATGGTAACGTCGTATTAAACTTTCGATATATAACGAATAAGCGCGGTTTAAAACGGAAAAGTAGAATATATTAAAAGATTAAGCCGATAAAAAAATAAGCGGGCATATAAAAAGTAATAATATCGTTTTTCGCGTAATATTCTTCGAATTCGATCGAATAATAGATTTGGTAACCGTCGAGGACAAGGAAAAGTCCAGTTCTTTTCGTATACGTTTGTATATACTTATTAAAATATTAAATTTATTTTAAACTTAATTCATTTATTATCTAATTATTATAACTTTTACCAACCTTTTAATCGAGTAATAATTAACATTTTCGTTAGTAGGAATTAAGGTAAATTTTCCTTACTAAAATAATAAAAGGTAATAAAATTTAACTTTACGAATTAATAATTTATATAACTATAACTTATTTTCGATTTCCTTATTACGTTTATTTAAGTTTTTTACTTTTTTTAATACTTATAATTATTATGCCCGATACTATGAAAAGCCTTATTAAAAAGCCTGTTTCGTCGAAATTATAAATATCTTCTTTTATGATACCGTATTTTGCGATTATAACCCGAATAAGTTCGAACTATTTACGAAACGTTTCTGAATTTTCGCATAATACCCGTTAATAATCGATCTTTCGATTTAAACGCGTTTTAAATTTTTTTGCCGTCGTATAAAGTTCGACGCCCAGTTAACTTTAACGCGTATCGCGACGCGTTAGGCCAGCAATAAATTCGCCATATATTTAACATATTAAAGCCGGATAAAAAGTGTTCGCATATTTAAATTAAAAACTCTTTCGATAATAAATTTCTTTTCGGTTAGGGTTAATTTTCGCAAACTAGGGAGAACATCGGCTTAAGCGTATCGACCGTAATATCTGGCTTTTATGGTCGCTTCAGTAATATCGTATATAAAACTAAGCTTTTTAAACTAAGTTTTAAGTTTTATTTTTTAGCCTGAACGATTAAGTTCATCTTAGATTCTTTTATAAAACATTTCAGAACGTATATATTAAGTAATGAACAAATAAAGTAACGTAATTGGAATGTTAAGAAAAACGAGTCGCGAGCTTGTTTAAGTTGCGAGCTTGTGTCGGACGTTATCAGTTATAAGCTTTTATTTAATAATATTATTAACCCTTAAGTATTATCCTTAACGTTATGTCGTTTACTAAACAGCCAGGGTATAATTAAATAAATATTTAAGCCGGAAAAGAAGTTATTAAAATCGAATGGAATAAGTTTAGTTTTTTGCGAATTTAGATTTAATATTATCGGACGCTATGGCAATATTAAACGTTTCAGTAAGACCGAAAAAGAAAGTTCTTTCGCGATATAGATATAATAACGTCGTATTAAATATTCGATATAAAGCGAATAAGCGTGCTCTATTACGAAAAAAGAGGATACGTCGAAAGGTTAAAATCGATAAAAAATATAAGCAAGTATGCAAAACGTAGTCATACCGTCATTCGCGTAATAACCTTCGTAATTATTTTTTAAACGATTTAAGCTTTACGTACGCGTTTATATATATTTATTAAAATATTAGATTTATTTTAAACAACATTCGTTTGCTATTTAATCATGATAATCTATTCCGAACTTTTAATTAAGTAATAATAAACATTTTCAATATTAAAAGTTAAAATCAGTATTTTTAGTTAAAATGATAAATAATGGTAAAATTCACTTTTACGAACCAATAATTCGTATAATTATAAATTATTTTCGAATATTTTTATGGTATCTAGTTAAATTCTTTGCGTCTTTTAATATTTATAATTATTATGCCTAATATTATAAAGGCTTTATTAAATGTTTTATTTTATCGAATTTATAAATATCTCTATTATAATAACGTGTTTTATAAGCTAACTGTTTAAATAAGTAAATGGTTTAATTTTATTAATACTTTAATTATTCAACTTTATTTGTTTCTTACTTGATATTGACTTTATGAATCCTTTTAAAAAAGAATTTAACATAAACCTAGCCGTTTAAATTAAAAGTTAAAACCGAAATCTTAGTTTTAAAAACTATATATAATGTTGCCAATACGACCTTACAAGCCCGATATAATGGTAAACGCGCCCAAATAGATACTGTTTTTAATTTGCAAAAATTAACGGCGACCGAAGATAAATTAATTATCGACCGAATCCTTAATTTAGATCCATAACCGTTTTCTGTCTGGCTTTAATATGTTGAAAATATAGCCAATTTATTACTTGTCTAATGCGTCACAATACGTATCGGGGTTAACTGGGCGTACAATTTTGTTAAATGACAAAAAACTCTCTAAAATACGTTTAAAGTAGAAGATTAATTATTAAAGGATATTATGCGAAAATTTGGAAACGTTTCGTAAATAGTTCGAATTTGTTCGGGTTATAATCGTAAAATACGGCATTGCAAAAGGAAATATTCATAACTTTAATAAAAAGGACTTTTTAATAAGGTTTTTTATAGTAACGGGTATGGTAATTAAAAATGTTAAAAAAGTAGAAAACTTAAATAAACGTAATAAGCGAATCGAGAATGAATTATAATTATATAAGCTATTAATCTGTAAAGTTAGGTTTTACTGTTGCTTATTATTTTGGCGGGGAAAATTCACCTCAGTTTTTAATATTGGGATAACGTATTATCAACCGATTAAAAGGTTGATATTAAATATAATAACTAGATAACGAGTAAATTAGGTTTAAAATGAATCTAACATTTCGATAAATATAATTAAACGCGTACGAATAAAAGGAATTATTTTTTTAATGCTCAACGGTTACGAAAGTTATTATTGGATGGAATTCGAAAAATATTACGCGAATAACGGTATTATTACGTTTTATATACCTTTTTATTTTTTCATCTGTTTTATCCTTTTAACCTATCCTGCTCTTCTGTTTTAAAACGTGTTTATTTACTTTATATCGAAGGTTTAATGCGACAGTATGATATTTATATTACGATAGAAGATTTTGTCGCCGGTTTTTACGATACGTTTAAAGCTTTTATAACGTCTTATAATATTAAATTCGGATTTAAGAAAGCTGAGTTTGTTTTATTCGATCTTAGTAACGTCCTTTCCGTATTATAAATTGTAGTTATACTTATATCGATAGTTTTTTCGCTTATTTTCGCCAGTTTTAATCTTTTGCCTTTTATGAAAATTTTAAAAATATTCGTAAAATAACGAAGTAAGGACGTTATTTATAAAAGAGAATTAGAAGTTATTAAGGTAGTTCACCGACAATAATCGTTAAAATCGATTTGTTTATTAATTAAAAGTTATTAAATACTTTAGTATAAATATACTTTTTAAAATAAAAAGTTCCGTAATTGCGCGAAATTAACAATGTCCTTGATAAAACGTGCAAAATTGAAAATAAATGTTTTTAAAAAGGAGGTATATTTATTATATAAAAAAGGATAAGCTTTTTTGGCCAAGAAGGAAGGGTGTAGTAAACAATGTAGCTAATAACGGCGGAAAATAATCGTTATAAAAGGGTTAAAACGAAGGAACAGACGTATGACGTTTACTGTAAGCCCGGATATAATGCGCGTACTTATAAAGAAGTCGTAAACACGTCTAACGAAAACGAACTCCATTAATTAAATTAATTATTTACGTTTTAATTCTTTTATTTAAGTTCGTTATCGCGCAATGAATAAAACTGAACCGTTCGCTTGTATAGTACGTTCCCGTATTTCGTAATTATAATTTGAAGAAGTTTAATTAATAACGAAATACTTTTAAATTTTCGAAGAAGATCATCTAATAATTAATCTTTTAATTTAAAAGCGTTTTGTTTTTTTCATACCCATTAACAAATTTCAACGTTTAATTAATTTCGAGATCTATCGTAACCTATTAAGTAGTAATAAATTCTTTATATTTTTCACATATTAAAGTCGGATAGCAAACGTTCGCGTATTTAAATTATAAATTCGGTCGATAATCGATTTTCTTTTGGTTAGCGTTAACTTTCGGAAGTTAAAAATAACAGCAGTTCGGACGCGTTTATCGTAATATCGTATTTTTAAAGTAAAATATAAAATATTATATATAAAGCTAAATATTGATTAATTAAATTTCGGGTTTCGCTTTTTTGCTTAAATAGTTAGCTTTATTCTTACTTCTTTTATGAGCTGTTCTTAAATATAAGTATTGAAGAATAAGCAATTAAAGTTAAATACTTAGAAAGTTGAAAGAAAAAGCATGTAGTTTGGTAGTATGTCTACATTAGTGGTGTGGTACGTTATACGATATTATTAAGTTACTTAATGAATTACGTTATTTTTTTAAACCGTTAATTTATTAAAAATATTTTTAATATAATTATTAATATAATTTTATCGTTTATAAATATGAACTTACTTTTGTTAACTGATTTAACCGGAGTAAGCTCTCTTTATTTTCGAATAATATAATATATTTTTTAATCCTTTTAAAATTATATTAGAATAATATATTTATACTTCTTATTAATAAATCTAATATTCACAATAACATACTATATAAATAAGTGGACGAATTTATTAGGCGTCTTAACCTTTTAGTTCTATTTACTTATAATTTAATAGTAATATTATCAAACGTTTTATAAACAAAATTAAGTTAAACTTAGCTTTGTAGGCTGAGAAATAAGACTAACAATTAAGTTATAAAAAGCTTAGATTTATATACGATATTACCAAAATTACGTTAAACGCCTAATAAAGTAGCAAACGCGCTCGAACCCATATTATCTTACATTTACAGAAGCTAAGGCCGATCGAAAAGAAATTTATTATCCAGAAGGTCATTAATCTAAATACGCGAATGTTTCCTATTCGATTTCCGCCTAGTAAAAATATGGCGAATTTACTGCTAGCCCAGTACGTTGCGATATACGTCGGAGTTCATTAGGCGTCGAACCTTGTTCGAGGGCAAAAAAAGCTTAAAACGCGTTTAAATTAAAACATCAATTATTAAAGAGTATTATATTAAAATCTAAAAGTATTTTATAAATATTTTAAGCTTAATCGAGTTATAACCGTAAAATACGAAATCGTAAAGAAGGATATTTATAACTTCGACGAAACGAGCTTCCTAATAAGGCTTTTCAAAATATCTAGTACGGGAATTATAAATGCTAAAAGACGTAAAAACTTTTAAAAAGGCCTAATAAAATAATTAAAAATAGGTAATGGTTTATTAAGCTATTAATCCGTAAGGTTAGACTTTATTTTCTTTGGCGCAAAAGAATTACGTTAATCTCTGATATTAAATACATTTATTGCTATTCTATTAAAGGTTTGATATAAGCTACAATAGTTAGATATAAAATGATTTAAGTTTAAAAAATTTAATATTTTAGCAAATATATACCAGCGCGTCCGAAGTAATCGAACTATTTCCTTGTCTTTAAAAACTATGAAAGATAATATTTGATATAATTCGAAAAGTATTACGCGAATTACTGTATCATTATATTTTGCATATCTCCGTATATTTTATCGGCTGTAATCTTTCGACTTATCCTGTTTTTTCGTTTTATAACGCGTTTATTTCCTTTATATAGAAAGCTTAATATGATATTCTAATGTCAACATTGCGAAAAGAAGGCCTTTTCGCCGGTTTTCATGACGCGTATAAAGCTGCTATAACGTTCGATGATATTAAATCCGGATTTAGGAAAGCTGGATTTATTCCATTTCATCTTATTAATATTTTTTCCGAATTGGAAACGTTTCCAGTTATGTTTATATTAACCGCTTTTCCGCCTCGTCGAGTTTTATCTCCGTCTTTACGAAAAATCTTAACAATGTTCGTAATGCAATAAAATATAAACCTTACTTGTAAAAGAAGATTAAAAAGCATCAAGATAATTTGTTCACAGGAACACTTAAATTGGCTAATTCTATAATTGAAAGTTATTTATTTCTTTTATATAAAGTCGCTTTTTACTAGAAAAAATGGTCTAATTACGCGAAGCGAACTCGATCTTAAGCAAATGTCGGAGGACAAAAAGTTAAACGTATCCATAAAGAAGAAATACGTATTATATGATAAGAATAAACTATTCCGACTGAAATGAAAAGGGGCAATAAAAATCGTAATTAATAACGACTGAAAGTAATTATTATAAAACGGTTAAAATGAAGAAACGAAAGTATGACGTTTACGGCAAGGCGAGATATAATGCGCATATTTATAAATAAGTTATAAATACGTCTAGCGAAGTCGAATCCGATTAGTTTAAATTGATATAATGTATTATAGTTGCTTTATTCTAGTGTATTCTTGTAAAATGCCAAAAAAAAACGAACTGCCTATTTATTTGGATCGCTTCCTTATTTAGGCCCCTTACCTATATTATATATTACTATTTAAAGATCAATAATATTATTAAATTAAAACGTATAACTGATAACTGTTAATCGATTAATCTATTTATTAAACTTTTAATAGAATTTTTAATAATAATGCTGTTATTAAATACTAAATATTAAATATTAAATATTAAAGTCTATAAGTTAATCATTATATTTAATGATAGTGAAGTTGTAAAATTAAGTGAATTATTATTCTTATATTATAAAGCGAAATATTTGAATTTTAAAATTAATAAACATTTATATCTTATTCTTAATTCGATACGTTCGACTGACTCGAAATTTCGAATTCGTCTAATCCGTCGAATCGTTTCCTAGTTCCACCGGCTCGAAAGGCTAAACCTTTCGAACTTTTCGAACTCGTTACCTAATTATATCTTCTTAGCTAAACGCTAGTTTTATTATTTCCGACTGTATGAGAACCTGCTAAGCATAGAGTTTAGTATAAGGCGTACGCTATATTAATAAAGTTATATATTATCTTAATAAAAGCGGTAAGTATGATAAATATAAATGGAAAAGCGGATAAGGTACTATATAAGGTATCATGATATTCGTCGACTTGTTAACATTTACAGCGCAGTGTATAGCGCTATTTATAGAATTTATGACTGTTAAAGTAGCGATACCGTTCACTCTTACAGCTATATTAAACCTTAAATGACGTTAATTGAAATTTGGTATTATTATGTCTCATTTTTAACGGAGTAAATTATTTCGAGCTGAGGCGGGTATGTAAGTGCCTAACTTGACTGCGGTTAATATAGTTAGCTTTTTAACCGATAATTAATTGCTGTTTAAAGTTATAAAAATGTAACGAAGGCTATATTTTACGTTTTTTAAAAAAAGTGTTACGAAACAGGAAGGACTCCCAGAGGTGAGACTCTGGCAGGGTGACTCCAGCGGGTAAACCTCGGCCCCACTAAATGGTCTCTGTCGTGTTAATAGAGACCATCCAGAGACTCCTAGGAGACCATACAGAGAGGCTCCAGAGACCTTAAAGAGATAAGAAGGATGTATATGAACTAAGTTTTTATATAGATAATACCTACTTAGTTTTTGCTTTTTAGCTATTAATTTAAGCTTATAGCTAAAGGCAGTGGTTCTTTATTATAGAAAAAGTTTTTAAATCTCTTTAACGAACAGAACTTTAATGAATTATTTTTCGCCTTATTGTTACTTGTAAATTAAGACCTTATTTCGGATATTACTTATAGTTCCAGGTAGATATATAACAAGTTCGTTATATTTTAATAGCTTCTTAATTAATAGCTGACGGATAATTTTAAGCCTAATCCGGTATAAGCTTTCCTGAATTTAGTAAAAATAATATTATAAAACGACGTTCAGAAGATAAATAGTATACCCGATCCCCGTTAAAAGTTAATAAGAGATTAGTAACCAGATTAAACAATTTACTCCTTATCGAAAAAGTTCTTTAACTAATTAATAATATTATGTTTCCCATAACTCGAAATAAGAGAGATCCTTTTTTTTTCCTAAACTTAACGTTTAACCTTAGCTCCAAAGGAAATTATTAAGGTTTAAGGAAATTCGGAAAAAGAAGCAGAATTAAAGGTTTAGAAACCTTATAGCCCAAAAGGAAAAGAGAGAAAGCTTTCTTTTAAGGGGAAAATAAAGATTTTGTTACGTAAAATCCAGGCCCAGGAAAAAGATAAAGAAGAAAGACCCTAATTCCCCAGAAAAAAGATGGCTTAACTTACTCGAGGAATAAAGGAAAAAACCTTAGCACTTTTATTATTCGGCCTTAATCGGTACCGCGAAGTTATTATTTTACCTTTTAATTATTACGGAATGCCGGAGATTAAGGGTTATAAGTTAATTACCTTAAAACCTTATGATGAGATTATAAATATGAAAGGATTTTTCGTCTAACGTACCACACAAGCTCGCGGCGCACACAAGCTTGCGGCGCGTTTTTTAGAATCTCGCAATAATAAACCCAAATTAATTAACCACAACATATTAAATTAATTTAAATTAATCGGATTCTTTTTCGTTAAACGTATTTATAACCTCTTTATAAGTACGCGTATTATGTCCGGGCTTGCCGCAGACGCCACATTTCCGTTCCTTCGTTTTAACCCTTTTGCAACGATTACCTTTAGCCGCTATTAACTGCATTTTTTTATTACCCCTTTCCTTTTCGGCTAAAAGAGCTTATCCTTTTTGTATAGTAAGTGTTTCTCCTTTTTAGAAACGTTTGTTTTTGGTCCTTTAACGTTTGCTTAAAATATGGTTCGTTTCGCGTAATTAAACGTTTTCTTCCCGAAAAAGCGCGGCTTTATGCAAAAGTAGCATATAACCTTTTATTATAAAACCAGCCGACTTAATTATTCTTATTAGCGAACTGCCTTGGTAATTTTTGATTCTTTTTTGCAAATAACGTCCTTATTTTGTTACTTTACGGATATTTTTAGGGGTTTTCGCGGGCGGGGAAATAAAATCAGCAAAAGTAAGCAGGGAAACGGTCGGTATAGGTATAACTGGAGGAATTTCCAAGTCGGATAAAACGTTATTAAGATCGAATAAAACAAGTCCAGCTTTTTAAAAGCCGGATTTGATATTATCGGACGTTATGGCAACTTTGAACGTATCGTAAAAGCCGAAAAGAAAATCTTCTTTCGCGATATAGGTATGGTAACGTCGTATTAAATTTTCGATGTATAGCAAATAGGCGCGCTTTAAAACAAAAAAGCAGGATAGGTCGAAAGGTTGAAGCCGATAGGAAAAATAGGTAAGCATACAAAACGTAATAATGCCGTTATTTGCGTAATATTTTTCGAATTCGATCGAATAGTAACTTTCGTGGCCGTTAAAAATAAGGAAACGTTTCGATTTTTTCGTACGCGTTCGCGTATGTTTGTCGAAATATTAAATTTATTCTAAATTTAATTCGTTCGTTATCCAGCTATTATGGCTTATATTAAGCCTTCAATCGGGTAATAATAAATATTTTCGATATTAAGAATTAAGGTAATTTTTCTTAGTTAAAATAATAAATAAAGGTATAACTTAACTTTGCAAATTAATAACTTATATAACTATTACCCATTCCCGGTTACCTTATTACGCCTATTTAGATTTTTTACGTTTTTTAACATGTATAACTACCATGCCGGATGCCATAAAAAGCCTTATCAAAAAGCCCGTTTCGTCGAAGTTGTAAATATCCTTTTCTGCGATACCGTATTTTGCGATTATAGCCCGAACAAATTCGAATTACTTGCGAAATACCTCTAGATCTTCGCATAATACTTTTTAATAATCGATCTTTCGATTTAAACGCGTCTTAAGCTTTTTTTGCCGTCGAACAAAATTCGACGCCTAATTAACTTTAACGCGTTCCGTAACGCATTAAGCGAGTAATAAATTCGCCATATCTTTAACGTGCTAAAGCCGGATAGGAAACGTTCGTGCATTTAGGTTAAGGACCTTTTTAATAATGGATTTTTTTTCGGTTGGGGTTAGTTTTCGTAAATTGGGAATAATGTTGGTTCGGGCGCGTCTATCGGAATATCGGGCTCTTAAGGTCGTTTCGGTAATACCGTATATAGAATTAAGCTTTTTATAACTAAGTTTTGGGTTTTGCTTTTTAGCCTGGACGGCTAGGTTCGTTTTGGTATCTTTCGTAAGACGTTCCATATTATTGATGTTAAGTAATTAACAAATGAAGTTGAATGGTAAAAATGTTGATAAAAACGCGCCGCGAGCTTGTGTGCGCCGCGAGCTTATGTAGTACGTTAAGTTAAAATTTACCTTAAGTTTTACTAAAGCTCCTTAACGGAAGATTATTAAAAAGTGATGGCCATTTTTTAGTTACTTACTAAACAAGCTTTTTTATGATTCGAACTTATTATAAAGGATTACTTAAAAATTACCTTAAAAAATCCTTAGATATTACTAATTATATTTTTAGCGATTACTGATATTTTAAAGACCGAATGCGAATTATGTTTGGAAACCTAGATAAAAAATAATACGTAATAAAGTAATTATACCTTTTTTATTATATTAAGTTAATAACAAAATATACGACAAAATTTAACCGTTTAATAATGATTTCTAATTTACCAAAAAACGCGTTATTTTATCCTTTTTACAATAGTTTAAAATCTTAAGTTAAGGATAACATATATATAGTACTTAAGATAAGATCCTTTAAGGAATATACCGATAAGGTAATTATTATTAACCGATGTATTTTTAATCGGTACCTTAAAAAAAAAGGAACTAATAAACGAAATAACGATAAAAGTTATAACAGCCGAATTAAAAAGGATAAAAGTAAGCTTTAAAAAAAAGCAAATATTACTTCAAAAAAACCTAAAAAACAAATCCGATATAAAGTATTTTAATTATTGCAAAAAGATATATTTTAAAAGCGAATATCGCTTTTTTATTAAAGGAACTTTAAGAAAAAAGGGATTTTTTTAACTTTAAAAAAAAGGCCAAAACGGCTAAACAAGAAACTGATAATAAGGTCAAAAAGGAAGAAAAAGAAATCAATTCGATTTCTTTTTAGTTAAAATTTATTATTACCATTACCATTTAAATCCAGAACGACATTTTACAGTACAAGGATTGTTCTATTTGCTAGGATTTTAAGGTTAAAGGTTATAAGTATTACCCTAAATAAACGGCCTTTAGGATAGTTATAAAGTTAAGACGCTTTTGTTATCTTAACATCTTTCGATATAAGATGCATAACGAAAATGGTTAATTTCGACTTAACGTTAGTAATTATAAATAATTATTTCCGGAGTTTTGCGAGTTCCTTAAATATACGGTATATATTAAACCCCGAATAAGCTAACATAAGTTGTTGCATTTTACCGCTTATTACCTTAACGATTATTTCGTTTATTTCCGAGCTAAAAGAAAATAACGCTTTTTAGCTTAAATGGAACGAAAAAATACTTACCGAACTAGATAACGAATGCAGATGTATAAAAATTTTCCAATAGCTAGAATACCCCAGGTTTTATTATTTATATCCCGAATCAAAACGGAGTTCAAAAATTATATCGTAAGGATATTTATGTTACTTCCCGATGCTTGATACTTAATATAAACTCTTAAATATTAGAATATCTTTTTCGGAAATCCGTATTTTTAACGTTATAATTTAAAAGATGCAAGATTAAAGGTTAAGCTTAAAGAAAATAATTACTTTAGAATGCTAGTTTGGTAAAGAAAAATAATATAAATACATAAATAATTACTATATTAAGTACGTTATAAAAAGAGTCCGAAAATAAAAACGTTTTTTCGTAAGTAAATAATAACAATTAAAAAACGTTAAAAGTTTTCGAAATTAAGGTATTAAAAAACCTCAACTTATAAAACCTTATGTAAAGTAATAAAGGGATTACGTAATTAAATCAAGATTCTTTTTTAATATAAAAATAAAACGTTTAAAGTTATAATCGACTTAGGAGCTGAAGGTAATTATATTTCTTTCGCGGTGGTAAAAAAATATCAAGTTTTTTGAAAATATAAATTGAAGTTTTATAACGTACGTATAGTAGATGGAAGCCTATTTAAGTATAAGAACGGACGGGTTTTACGAAAAATTAAATAACTTCCCGTTTGAATTTAAGGATATTAAAAATAAATTTTGTTAGATATTGCCGATATTTCCAGATATAATATCATCTTAGGAATACCGTGACTTAGGATTAGTAATTTATATATTAACTGGAAGCATTAAACATTTTTTTAGGAATATAAAAGAAGGCTACCCGAAAGATTAAGTAAAAAGTTTGTTATATTATTAAAAGAATATAAATATTAAATTAAACAAGAACGGTATTACTTAAGTATTACGGATGTAAGAAATTATTCAAGGATAAAAGAAATTACGAATTATTATTGTATAATTAATAGGATTACCGAATACCTATTAAAAAGGGATATGATTTTAAACTTTATAAAATTTATTATATAAACCTTGAAAAGTTAGAAGTATTATGGAAAATTATTTAATTTAATTTAAAGAAAGGATATATTTAACTTTTTAACCTTTTTATTAAATATGCCGTCCTTATGGTACTAAAAATTAAAGACGGAAAGTAAAAGATTAACGAAAACGGAAACCTGGTTTTTAGAAAGATTATCGATTATAAATAGTTAAAGGATATTACGATTAAAAATGGATACTTTTTAACCCTTATAAATATATTAAAAAAACATTAATAAAGTTAGGTGGTTTACTGTATTTAATTTTCGAAACGGTTATTACCGTATTAAAATGGTTAAAGGAAAGGAATAAAAAACAGTATTTAGAATAATATATGGATTTTACGAGTACCGAATAATGCCTATGGGATTTATTAATACGTCCATTAATTTTTAACGTCTGGTTATAACTATTTTACGAAAATATTTAAATAAGTTTGTATTTGTTTACCTCAACGATATTCTCATTTACTTCGAGACCTTAAAAAAGTATAAATAGTATATGGCTTAAATATTCCAAACCCTGGGTAAAGCGAATATCCGAATTAACCTAGTTAAAAGCGTATGGCATATATAAAAGCTAGATTTTTTGCGATATATATTTATTTCCGGCCAAATGTAGATTTAACGCTTTAAGATAGATGTAATTAAAAACTGGCCTATCCTTAATTAGGCGACCGTTATCGATATCCAGCAGATTTCAGAATTTACGGGATAGGTATAAGGCCTAATTAAAAGATACGAAAATATAATTAGACTGTTAACGAAATTTATTATTAAAAAATACGTTAATAAGGAATTTAAGTTCCCAAAATATGCAAAAAAGGCATTTTAAACCTTAAAGGACGTAATTACCAGTAGATCCATAATGAGATTACCTAACGCAAATAAAAAGAAACGCCTAAAGATGGACGCCTTAGATTATATATTAGGTGCTATCCTAGAATAGTTAAAAAATAATAATAAATAATACCTAGTGGCCTATTACTTAAAGGTATTTCAAAATATAGCACTTAAATACCCGATTTATAACAAAAAGCTATTAGTAACTATTAATATTTTTGAAAAGTGGGAACCTTTTTTTAACGGAACTAAAAAACATTTTAACATTTATCCCGATCATAAAAATCTTACCCGGTTTATAAAAATATAAAAACTGAATAAACGGCATAATATTTAAATAAAGTTTCTATTAAGGTTTAACTTTAAAATATATCATATTAAAAGAAAAGAAAAACATCCAGGCGGATATTTCTAGTTGTAAAGGCGATTATGATTTTAAGGTTCCCAAACGAAGTATATAAATGTTATAATATAATAAGGATGGTATTATATAATTCTGCGAAATTTTTAAAAAATTAACCCCCGAATTTTTAACGAAGTTTTGAAGTTTTTACGATACGAAGGAAAAAAAAAAGGTTTAATAATTAAAGGGATAGCTAAAAAACCAGTTATTATATTATGGTAAAATTTATGTTCTTAAGAACTAATAAAAATAATTCGTAAGGGAATTTTATAAAGACTTATTATATGGATATTAAGGAATTTTTAAAACTATTCGACGGTTATAGAAAAAGAATAATTTCTTAAAATTACGCCGGGTAGTTAAGAAAATCGTTAAAAATTGCAACCTTTATAATAAGGTTAAGGTAGTACGTTATAAGTTTTACGAGTTATTATAACCTACTGATATTCTTGATAAAGTATGGAACATTATAACTTAGGATTTTATTATTAGCTTTCCTTTATTTAAAGAACTAATTATTAAAGTCAAATATAACGGAATCTAGATAATCGTTAATAAATTTACCAAGTATGGGTATTTTTTATTTTTTAAAGGAATTATAACGGCAGAATAATTGGTTTATATATTTATCCGATATTATTTCGATAAATACGGGGTACTAAAAAAGATTATTTTTAACCGAAATAAGCTTTTTATATTTAAGTTTGGTACCAGCTTTTTTAAATAAATAGGTATTAAATTTAAGTTCTTAAAAATTTATCACTTATAAACGAATGGTTAAATAAAGTAATTAAATTAAATCTTAAAATAATACTTCGGAAATTATATTAATTATAATAAGATAATCAAGTAAAGTTATTATTATTAGCATAAATAACTTATAATACGTTTATTAATAAAAATATGAGCATATTTCTTTATATAACTATATACGGATACGACGTAATAATCTAACAATTAAAGCAACCGGTACATAAAACCCCTGTAATTACCACCATAAATTCCCGAATAGAAATAATGGTAACGGAAATCAAGATAATATAATCTCGTTTACAAGCTGAATTACGGTTTTTTTTAACAAAAAATGGCTTAATATTATAATAAAAAAAGAATTAAAGGATTAATTTTAGCAAAACAAAATAAGGTTTATTTATTATATTAAAAACAAAACGTAATATCGAATATTTTATAAATTAAAACCAAAAAACCTAACGATAAACTCGACTTTAAGAAATTTGGTCCGTTTAAGATTAATAAAGTCATTTTTAAAACCAACTATTAACTATTATTACCTAAAATAATAAAGATATACCCTATTTTTTACATTTTCTTACTTAAACTAACACCTAAAAACGCCCCATTAAAAATAAACCTGGAAATCGAAAAAAACGATAATAAATTCGAAATCGAAAAAATACTGGATTTCAAAATAATAATAAAAAAAAGATCCAGTATTTAGTTAAATAGGAAAAATATTTATACGAAGAAAACATTTAGGAACTACTTAATTACTTGACGAATACGATGGACCTAATTAAGACGTTTTACCGACAGAATCCTAACCGACCGTTTCCAGCGCGGCTAAGGTCGTAGGCAATAAAGGTCCTCCGCTTAAATTCAAACCCGTAACGTTTTAATCGAAAAAGCTAATATCCGAAACCAATTACGCCTACTTTTGCCGCAAACGTTCCTTTTTTTTTATTTAATCTTTCTTTTTCTTTTAATTCGTTAATAAAACGGAGTTCTTACCGAATTATTTCCACCCTACGGCGCTAAAAAAAGTCTTACTGTCGACTTAACCGGATCAGCCTGGTCGTGGCCTTAAATTATAACCGTTAAAAGTTTAATAACGTTTCTTTAGCTACTCTTTTTTCCTTATTAATTCGCGCTTTTTCCGATCGAATATTTTAAAACGACTTTAAGGAAACATTATTACCCTTATACGATACGTTTACATTATAACAATATTAACACTTTTTTCTTCTCTTAATTATCTTACATTCTAACCTTAAATCTTCGTAACGTTCGTATAATATAACAAGATAATTAAAGTCGACAATAAAAAACGCGAGTTCTTTCCTACTATCGGTAAAGAACTTAAGTCGTTTTCGTAAGGAACTTAATATAATAGCAAGTTAATTAAAGACCGTAAAAATTAAGAACTAACCAGAAAAAAAGGAAGCTAACCTATTTATCTTTAGGGACAAAGATTTTGTAAGGAGGGGAATAATGTTACAAAACAAAAAGGACTCCCAAAGGTAAGATTTTAGAAGGGTGACTCCAGCTGGTAAACCTCGGCCCCACTAAATGGTCTCTATCGTGTTGACAGAGACTATCCAGAGACCCCTAGGAGACCACACAAAGAGGCTCCAAAAACCTTAAGGAGACAAGAAGAATATATATGAACTAAGTTTTTATGTAGATAGCACCTACTTAGTTTTCGCTCCTTAGCTATCAATCTAAGCCTACAGCCAGAGGCAGTCGTTCTCTACTATGGGAAGAGTCTTTAAATCTCTTTAACGAACAGAACCCTAGTGAATCATTCCTCGCCCTATTGTTACCTACAAATCAAGACCCCATTTCGGATACTGCTTATACTTCCAGGTGGATGTATGATAGGTTCGTTACAAAAAGGTTTCATTTTCATAATACAACTCTATTTGTTTTAAGTTTTACTAATATATGTATTCTTTATAAATTCATAAAGAATGTGTATAATTCAATAGTGACTTTATATAAAAGAGTCTTAACGAGAAGATTAGCTGAGAACTGATTACATTAGCTAGCTAAGAGCTCCCTGGCTTACTTCTTAAATATACTGTTATATAACGCTAAAAATTAACTAATTAAATCCCATATTCCGTTAATAAGGGAGCGAGTCCTGGGTCATAGTTATGCGAATAGAAGTCTCGTTTAGTAGGCCGTTACTAGAATTAATAACTTTTCTTCTCTTTCTTTTAAACAAATAAGAGATGTAAATAAAAATGTCTTTTTATAACCGATTTACATTTTTAAATCTGAGATTTTATATATACATCGAATATAAGCTAATATGTATATAGGAGACCTTTCGGTCATTTAAAAAAAACTACAGCTGATATGACTATATTTAATATAAGAAATAACTGGCTATAACGCCCTCATAATTGCAATGTAAAAACTAACAGTCGGATTATCGTGCACCGTATCTCTTAAAGATATATTATGTAAAGCAACCGGTGTCTTTATTTTTCAGTCTTACAGGTTATTGTTATTGCGTCGTAGCGGTAAAAAAATTAAAGTTAAGTAAGTTTAAAAACCGCTTATAATTATAACGTAATAGCCACAACTCGTACGGACAAAATAATACCTAGACAAGCTTCTCCTATACTGAATTACCATTAAAAGGTCTATAATAAAATATTACATACGATAATTACGCTATGTAACCGTAAGGGCGTTCAGGTTAAAAGGTTTATACCAGTCGAAAATTTTAACCTAAATCTTTAATATCTCCTCTAAAAAACCCGACTAAGATTGTTATATATAATTAATAAGAGCTTTTAAAGCTATATATAATAGTATTTTCTCTTTTTTAAAAAAAGGTTTACCATTATTATATTTGCAAGTTTTAAATATAAATTTTGAAAAGTTTGTATAGGAACGCACCAATCGAGCCCAACAAGCTATAACTTGTCATCAGGCTCTATTTTTAAGGTTTGTGTTTTTTGTAGGTCTTTTATAGGCCTTTAATAGGTCGGTGCTTAGAGCTACCGGTTTTTGGAAAGCCCTAGCCACAGCTGCACCGCAGGCGCAGCCACAGCTATAAAAATTGGGCCTGATCTTGATGAGATAACGAACTGGCAAGTGTGCCAGGTCTATACCGGGTGGAAATGGAACCATTACAGAAATAGCAAAGCTCTATTAGAATATGTAAAATTACGAAACCTGCTCGACTTCCTTAATCATGGCCCTTGCCACTATGCGTAAACGTAGCAGTAGGGCCCATCCAACGTGTCCAGTAGATGGCCGATCGTCGTCGGCTCAACGCCTAGGAAAGGCAACTCGATAGGATCATCCAGCGTAGCGTTCCGGCTAGGCGGCCTGTTGCCGAATGTGATGGTGCCGGAAATCGTCTTGGCCTGGTCGAGATGCAATGCCTGCCAGAGCCACCACACGCGGTCGACCATGCTGTGGTGTAGGTAGAAGGCTGGATCCACGACACCGGAGTAGAGGTCCGAGTTGGACCCGGAAAGGGTCTGATGACCCCCGGAGTGAACACCCGGAAAGACCCCACCCCCGCTATCGAATCGAGTCTGGAATCCGGCAATGTCCTTGGCCGTCTCGCGGATGGTGAGGTTGAGAAGCGCGTCCTCGGTGTATACGCGGGTCGCGAGCCAGCTGCTGAGATCGCGGGACACGCAGTGTGGATTATACCGGAGCTTGTTGGCAACGCCGACCCCAATCATGCCCTCTTGCAGGGGCTGCACGGGCCCAAGGTTGGCAGTCATACTAGCAAACATTAGCACGATGAAGTCCTTGTTTTGAGAATGGTGACTTGATTAAGTACTTAGCGAATGGACCGCTTTCAATGCAACCACCTCCCAGCCCAGAGGGAATGTGTAGTCCCCCGCCTCCTGTAGACCCGTTATGTGCCAAGAACATGCCATCTGAGCCCATGCTTGTCTCTGATCCATCGAACACAGGTGATTTGCGGAGGTCGTCCTGATATGAGAACCAGTTCCAGTACTATAGATTGTGAGTTCTGCTACAGAGCCGATGTAATAGCCCTACGGGTTAACCTACCGGCAAATAATCAGTGTAGCCACACTCGTCTCTCAGAGCCTTCTCGTAAGACCAGATGTAATGTCTATGCCAAGATAAGAAGTTGCCCTGCCAGATGTTCAGTACGTGCAAAACACGCCAGTGGGCTGGGATATATTTTACCGTGACGTGAATCTCCAAGGTCTGGTTAATATGCTGGGCTGCAAAGTCTTCATGGCGAACGCGGGCACCAGTGTCCAGTGCAGGGTCTGTCTTTGCTGAGGACGATAGCAGACACTTCACTGCGCGGATGTACTCTTTTCTCTCATCTCCGCTCAACACCTCCCTTTTTTTTAAAGTGGTGTCCAGGTCAGCTTACTCTTCTGTTCGTTTCAAAGAAAGGCGGTCAAGATTCTATCCGTGACGAACTGTGACTCACCAATTTCTGCGAACAGTCGCGTCTTCCAGCCTGCATGTGCTGTTCCTCGTTAACACTGCAGTAGGTTCTGCCTCCTGTAGAGCGAAGAATGCCCGGTCCTGTATCCGCTGCACATAATCCGTCTGGTAGGGTGCCGCGCGGCCTGTGGTTGATACACCCAAAAGGGCAAAGACCGTGGCTTGAACCTTGATCGTATGCATCGTTGACTAGAGGACGTTGGGACGGATGGCCTTGGGAGCAAGCTGGTTGGAATTTCAGGCCCTCCTCAATCCCTGAATGCTCCAGGGGAAGCCGTAATTACATATAGCAATGTCCACGTGGAATAGCTCACCATCTACGCTGGCCGTTTTTATACATGTTTCGTTTGAGCTTTGTAGCGACTTTACGCCATGGGGTAAAACTCCGGGAGGGCCAGCCCGCGTGCGCCGTGTGATACTACATAATCTAGTCCGATTGAGGAAGGTGAACCTGGCGGTTCATCAGGTTCACAGCGTCGACCATGTGGATGGGTTACTCAGCGTTCTACATCATTTATAAGCTCTTTGTCACTTACTCCACCACAAACGAGATATCTGAGGCCCAAAGGACAAATTGGGACAATGAGGCCCTTATAACTCTCGACTTATAAGACCTGATGTAGCATCGACTCCGTCTTGTATCGATGTAGGATAAGCGCTAGCCTCCTTCCGGGCTGACAGCTCACTGCGTTTACAACCTCGACGGCTGATTCGTGGCAGGACGGTATTTCAACTTAGTTCTACCACAGAGCTTCTGTTATTGGTATGGTGGTTGGTATACTGTCCTCCTCTGTCCGTTGCCATATTGAACCGCTGCAAGAGACTAGGTGTGTGCAGATACTCGCATGATCACGGAAGTTTTCCAAGAAGATACGACACAACTGGACAAAGCCCCCAGCACATCTGCCCCGTTCAACATAACATTCGAAATCTTCTAGGCCGCCCAACAGCAAAGTTATAGCAGTCGGCTCCCAACGACCCCATGATTCCACGAAACTCATTTTTAACCTTGCACGAGGAAGGAGTATATGACTTCGCATAGGCTTAAATCTTAACTATGCACGGCCATGTAACGGAGGTTTTCAGTACATATTCTCCTGAAATAGTATGATTGTAAGGTGCAACTCCTTCTGCGTAAATTGCTTGTCCAGTATATGCCCGTGCTCCTGGAACACTCAATACACGTTAAAGTTGAATAGACAACTTGGTGATATAGACTATAAAGTATTATGCGCTGCCCGACCATGGATCTATCATTATCCACATCTAGAAGGTGTTTTGTTATCTAGGTCTTGGTGAGAGGGGTACAGCCGAATCTTCTTCCATCGATATAACGTTAGGGTGGCTCGTTCTAGAAGAGGCTGGCTCGTTCTGGAATCTTACTCTGGAAACCTGGCGGAGGATCTGTCACCGCTGGCCTAAATTGATTATAATTTATTCGAAAGAGACAAGTACGATGCATTGATGGTTGTCGCAGCATGCTTCTCCATCTTCGCCGCCCTGGCTGTACGCTGATGTCTAAAACCTACAGCCGTCGTCTTGGACTTCTTAGTTGATATGAATTGATAATGAGTATTCGTCGAGATGTTTTCGTATTGAGGGACCATCCGCTGGATCTCGTCGCAAACCTTGGAAGCCCTTCAAGACTTAGTAAGTCAAACACCCCCTTTACGCAGCACCCCCTTTACCCCCTACCTTTAATTTAAGGCTAGCTTTAACTTATATATTTATTCAAAAATGAATAACTTAATAACTAATTAAGTAACCCATTTCGAGTTTTAACCTAATCGTATTATTATACAATTAAAATTATTAATATCATATTCATTTTTTTAGGGGGGGGTTCGTTTTACGGAATAATAAGAAAAGGGTTTTACGCGTTATTCTTTTGCCTTGCCTTTAATTTCTTAACTATTTTGACCGTACGGACTTTTAATTAATATTAGTCTCGACCTTTTTAAGCTTTTTCGGATGTATCTTTTAGAGGGCTGAAGTTAATTAATTATTATGATTTTCGAAAGCGGTTAATTTGTTATGAAAAATGTCAAGTACTTTGCCTACCGTGTGAAATAAGAACCAACCGGTAACTTTTCCCAAAGCTGAGTCGACCTTAATTAAGGCTTTTTCAAGGACCTTTAAATTCTTTAAAAGGTTAGGCATATTAAAACCTTTTAAAGTAATTAATTCGAAAGAATCGGGCGTTTGTAGGATAATAAACGATTCGGCAGCCGGTATATTTCCCGTACAGTTATTTCTTTCATATATAAAGTCTTTAAACCCTTTTTTCGATTATTAAATTATATCCCTAAAATGTTAAAGTATTTTATAATATATCGTAAAACCTTTATAACTTCCTTCTAGCTCTTAGCAAACGTTTATAAAAATTCGTTTTATTTATAATTTCTAAAATCTTTCCGTAATAACCCTTCCGAAATTAATAATGGAACTTACACTTTAAAACGACAAGAATAACTATATTAAAAGGTTATTATACGTACGATAAATATAAGGGCAAGAAAACGATATAAACTTTATCTTTTAAAGTAAGTTCATATAAATTAATTAATTATATGGCTATTGTAACCGTTGATAATTGTAACGGCTAAAAGATTTAACCAACTATTAAACCTAGTCTTACGGTTTATATTGGCAATAGTGTTGTAGGAAACCAAGCAATAAGGTATTTAATAGTCACGTCTAGTATTAGTAGATTGTCAAAGGTAATCTGGGTAACCAAGTTATATTACAAGCTGGTAATTTATTTAAACTATAAGAGGTAACGAAGGTATATTTCTTTGTTTTTAAGTTTTAGTAATGTTACTTGATCCTTTTCAATTATTATTCTCTTTGTAATTAATAATAATCCTAATTCTCTAAGTTATTCCTGATCACTGGATCTACCGTAATTAATAGTTACGTAACCAAACCTTTTTATCGGGACTTGTTCTTTAAAATTTCCGATTATTTTTGGAAAGGCTAAACCTTGCTGAGTCATAACACGATTTCCCCTCTTCCAGGATCTTTGCCTTCAAAAGTTAATTTGTTTGTTTTGAAATTCCGTAAAGAAATGTAAGGGAATGACCGCGGGGGTTCCCTACTTAAGTGCGGACAAGGACTTCCAACGCCAATTGGCGTTGAAACTGCTGATCTTTTGGATCATGTGGCGGAGTGGCTAGTCCTTTCTATTCCCTTACAATAAACTTCCCTTTTTAACTTTATTTTTCTAGCATTTTCTAATATTTAACATATTTGATCGAATTAAAAAGTCTTATCGTAAACCCCGTTCCTTTATCGTTCGTCGTATTAACCTTATGGAAGCTTTTAACGAGTTTGGTTTTAAAGTTATACCTTATTCTAGTATTTTCCAACGGATTTCGGTATAAGATAATGGAAAATGCGTCGCGATATTAAAAGTGTATCTTTCGGGGCCGTTCCTACGACGGTACCGGTATAGCGCTTTCTTCTTTTCAAAACATCCATCGTAAACATTAACGCCTTAAGCGGAAGGAGACGCTTGCGAAGGAACGTTTCTTAGAACTTCAGAAACGTTAATTAGAAATCCAACGTCGGCATTAAGAAAAAATAAATAAGGCTTTAGTTCGTTTAATTTGGTTGCGTAAACAAAAGGCTTTAACGCATTCAAAGGGTATTACCATAATTCAACGTAAATTTTAGTTATTGGACGAATTAAAAAAGCAAGAAAAACATAAGCAGGTTAAATTAAAGGCTAATACGGCCATACTGGCGCAGGCTTTTGGTCCGGTAGATTAGTCGGGTATCGAAAACACCGACTGGTCCGTTGTTAATACTATTAACTAGGGTACCATTACTGGTAATTCCGGCGTCGTTAGTAAAAACTCCTTAAAAGACGTTAAGCGTTTATAAGATTCTTGACGGGCTTCCAAGTATTTTTGGAATCTGAGTAGTTTTTCCATTTGACCAGGTACTCGGTAAGTCCGTTTTTTTTTTTACGTATATCCAGGATTTCTTTTTGCTTCGGATGTTGGTACATCCTTTTTTACCTTTTTTTCGTATCCTGTATTAACTTTGATAATGTCTACTGCTGACTCGAATAAGGAAACGTAAAATATTAAACGGAGTTTAACTTTAAGTAGTAGTTCCAATTAGTAATTATTTTCTGAGATTTTCTTGGTCATCTTATGTAGGCCGACATATTTGAAGTCAAGTTTTTTGTTTGGTCGCTTAGTTTGAATATTTTTAGTAGCTAAGTAAACTATCTTTCCCTTTTAGAAGGTTAATCCTTTTAACCTTTTCTGGTTACAATATTTCTTTATTTAATTACGTACGAATTTAGGTTTTATTTTTATTTTTACGTATAATTATTTAAGTTATTCTAATACAAGGACTACTTTGACGTTAATATGTCCTTTGCGTATATCTTTATAAACTTTTAATATAAAATCAAAATTAATATTTACTAAAATCGTTTTAAGACTTTTATAATAATTGGTATTATAAGCTAACTGTATAATAGGTAATTACTAAACCTAATCGTTTTGTTCGTAATTAATATAGCATCGTAAATAAGTTTCTAATATTTAGTTAAGTCTTTCGGTTTGTCCGTCCGTTTAAGGTCTAAATGCGCTAGATAGTTTATGATTTAAGCCCAATTACGCCATAAGTTCTTACTAGAATTTTAAAGTAAATGTTATTCCTTTATCTCAAATAATTTCCGTTAGTAATCTATATACTTTAAAAATGTGTCTTAAAAAGATGTATGCTATTTATTCTGCATCCGTATGTTTATTATATGGTAGGAAATAAGAAAATTTAATAAATCAGTTAACGACTATAAAGATGTTATCGTAATATATGCCCGTAACTGGGTCTTCTAATAATGGAAGCTTGGTAATAAAATCGAAAGTAACTAAATCCTACAGTCGCTTTGCGACTGGTAATGGCTGTAATTCTCCGTATGGCTTATGTCGTCGCGTTTTTACCTTATTATATATATAACACTGTTATCGTATTTTTTTATTAATTTTATTTTAAGGAAATAATAGGTACGTTATAACCGTTTTAAGGTTTTATGGATCCCTGGGTATCCATATAACTGATGTTCGTATATATCTCGTACTAATATTTCTTGGTGTTCTTTTGGGACTTATATTTTTTCTATTTTTTAGTTTTTAAGTAAGTTGGCGTTATATTCCTACATTTTCTGATATAAATTAAAGGATGTTGTTTTGATCGTTACTATCTGTCGTAATCGCAAATATCCTTCCGGCGTAATGTCGAAGATCTGGTAGTTAACTTTAATTACCTTTTCTTCGAAGTCTAGTTTTCGGCTAAATACGTTTACTTTGCCGTTTTCTAATCCTTTCCAATAGATAATAACGAAGTCGTATTTTGTTAAATTTTTAACGTAACGTAATTATTACCCTGTAAGTTCTTTAATGATAATAAAGCGAATAAAACTTTTATGATTTATATATACCTTAACTTAATAAAGGTCTCCCTGAAGTTAATATCTGAATTTTCGGAAAGCTTTAATACTAGCTATAAATTCTTTATCGGAAATGCCGTAATTTAACTTTGCTCTTTATAATTTGTAAAAGTAAAAAGCGATAAAATATAAGTTGCCTTAATCGTCGCGGTATTCGGTTATTGCGCTTAAGGCGTAATCCGAAGCGTCGGTTTTAAGCTTAATTAAGTAACTTAAGTCGTATATAATTAATACTGGTTCGTTAATAATCGCATTTTTAACTTTTTGGAAAGCTACTTTCGTTTTTGCTATTCAAAGAAACTTATTTCCTTTTTTCGTTAGGTTTAATAATGGCGTAGCTATTTTGTTAAAATATCGAATAAATTTCCCATAATAGTTGGCAAATCCAAAAAAGCTCGCATTTTTTTAACTATAATGGCTATTTCCTATTCCTATATTATAGCGATCTTTTAAGGTCCATTTTAACATATCCTGGGGTGATAATATGTCCTAAAGACTTTACTTTTTCGCTATAAAACTGATTTTTTTTCGGTGTTAACTAATAAATTAGCATCTTATACGGCTTAAAGAATTATATAAACATGTCTTATATGTTCCTTTTTATTTTTCAAGTGAATGAGAATGTCGTCGAGGTAACAAACAACGAAGATATTTAGGTACTTCCTAAGTACGTAGTTAAGTATTTGCTGAAAGGTTGCTAATACGTTCGTAAGTCCGAAAGGCATAACGAAGTATTCGAAGAGTCCGTACTTCGTTCTAAAGGCTGTCTTCTATTCGTATCCCGGTTTAATACGTATTTAATTATAACCTTCTTTAAAATTTAAGCTTATAAATTATTAAACTCCATAAAGGCGATCCTTTATTTTATTAATTAGGGGTAACGGCGTTCTATTTTTGACCGTAACATTATTTAATTATTTATAATCGATAACTAGGCGTAACTTTCCGTTTTTCCTTAGCATAAAAAATATAGGATATCCGGCGAATAAGTTAAAGCGTCGTATATAGCTTTTTCTAAACTTATTTTCGAGGTATTTTCATAACGCCTATAATTTTATCCCGTTAAGGTTATAAATCGGATAAAATCTGGTCAATATTCCTTCCTTAAGAACTATCTCGTAATCCTATTCGTTATATTTTGATAATTTCGTCTCGAATATTTCTCGAAAAAGTCGTTCGTATTTTTAATACTATAAAAGTACATTAACTATTATTTCTAGCTTTGTGGGTTAATACTATAAGTAATCGTCTATTTTTCGCAACTTTTTTTTAATAGTAACGATAATACGTCATATTCTTTTATAGTACCCTTATTTCTTTTATTTTTTTATTCTTATAAGGTTTTTATCGTATCTTTATACCTATATTCGTTGCCATCTTCGATCGAATATTAAAATCTTTTCCTATTTTATTTTTTCTTATTAAAAAAGTATAAAGTAAACTTTACCTGGTTAGTTACTTAATCGATTACAAGTTTATATTAATATAACCATGGTTTTCCGAAAATTATATCGTAATTTCCTATCCCAACGATGTTAAAGTTTATTATTTAATTTCGTTTTTTAACGAAAATCTTAAGGTTATTAATCTTGCGGATAGTTTTTCCGTTATTGTAACCGAATGCCTAACTTTCTGCGTTTTCGACGATATAATATTCTATCTTTTCCTTTTATGGTAATCGAAATCGGTTAATTATATTCGGTATAATATAAATACCTTTTATTATTTCGTAGTTTACAAATGCGGTAAATTAATATATCCCAATTCGTACTTGCACGGTAATAAGGTCGTTTTTAGCTCTTATCGTCGTATTTAAAGCCCTTTTAGGAAGCTTTTGCTAGCTTCTCCGGATTTTACCATCCTGCGGCTTTCCTATAGGTGGCGTTCGTTTTTAAATCGTTTTTTAGCGCTTTAATACACTTTTAATTCTGCTAGTTAAAGGCCTGTAACTATTTTAATTATCCTTTTTATCGGCGTAAAGTAACTTCGAATAAAAGGACTTACGTTTAAAAATCTTTTTTGCTAATATATTTTAGTTCGAAGTCTTTTATCCCTTTTGTCATGCTTAGAACTGGGCGTCGTATTACGTTATGTTTTCGTTTTTCTTTTGGATTTCGTTTTTAAGTTTTTATCGTTTATTAAGGTCGTTTATAAATATTAAACGAAAATTCAAATTATTAATCACTTCCAATAATACCTTTATAACGGTTTAATAAACCTATTCATTTTCTGTCTTATAATCGCATTATCTGAAATAGCACATAAAGTCTTTATCGGGATAAATCTTTTTTTCCGGCCAACTTATTGCTGCTGTAATAATATTGATGGTATCTTTTAAGGCGTACGTCCTTAGGTATTTATACTATCGTTAATCCTTAAGGTCTTTTCCGGTTTTGTTATAAAAATCGAGCCATTATTTATATATTCGCGTAAATCGTTTTTAGATATACTGTTATTTTTCCATATGTTTAAGGTAATAAGCGCGCTTGTACTGGATAGCATAAAGTTTTCCGTATTGGTCCGGTTTTCCTAGTAGTAGGTCCTCGTTCTAACCTTGGTATTCCTTAATCCATGCGTTTAATTCCAACTGTTCGTAACGCTATTGCCGTTTCTATTGAAAACGGGAAAATAACTTATATTTAGTAAACTCCTTTTATCCGTCGTATTTCTTTAGCTATTAGGTTACTATAAGTCCTATAGTAGGAGCTCGTTATTCCGAAGTAGCTACTTAGGATAATTTCTTTACCTTTTAAAGCCTTTGTTATATTTCCTTAGGGGGGCTATAATTGTCTCCGATTTTGATTACGTTGATTAATTTGTTATTATTACTTTGATTATTCCGTAAGGGTCCTGAAGGAACCGGTATTCAGGTATTTTGTCGTAGCTTTTTAGGTACTTTGTATTAATAGGTCTTATATTCTATTTTGTTATAGTTAAAGCACTTGATAATGCAAGGGTTACGCTGTTAAATTACGCTTAATTCTATAAGTCCTGGTATCGTTCCGTAAGACGTAAGGGATGTACTTTTTTTTGTTATTAATTGCC
The DNA here is from genome assembly GCA_004154915.1 of Monosporascus ibericus. Classification (NCBI taxonomy): domain Eukaryota; kingdom Fungi; phylum Ascomycota; class Sordariomycetes; order Xylariales; genus Monosporascus; species Monosporascus ibericus. The sequence continues at coordinate 84,588 of QJNU01000121.1, read as the reverse complement.
TTTAAAATATCGGGACTTAGGGAAATATTATCCTTTTTTTCCCATGCGTCGTTTATACTGTCGGTTGTCGATCTTGATTACTTAATTAAAGTATTCGTCGAAAATGAATGGTTTTTTAAAGCGGATCATTTCGTCCTTAATAATTTCCTTTAGTCTTTAATAAAAGGTATCTATTATAGTTTCGTCGTTAGTCTATCCGATACGTAATAAGGTTTGCTTAAATAATGCGGCGCACCTTAACGCTAAACCCTTTTAAATAAGTTAAAAGATGTTTTGTCCGGCCTTTCGTTCCGCGACGGGATTTCCGTATATATCTTTAACTTTTTGTTCGAAATTGGTGTAACGCTCGAATAATTTATTAGTATCTTCCTTCTTATCATCTTTTACGTTCTCCAGATAATCCCGCAGGGTAGGTTCAAACCACGTTAAGGCATCTCCTTTAAAGCTTCCACCAATGGTAATAATCTTATCGACCTTATCGATTAAGGAATTTCGGTAAAAATAAAGATAAGATTTGGCTTAAGTTAAAAAGGGTTATACGTTTCCGGTGCTATCGAAAGGTTCTGAGGCCTTAATCTTTTACTTGGATACCATGGTAAGTTAAGCCTTAAGCTGTTCATTTGCTTTTTCCAGCTCTTGGACCTTCTGGGTTATGGCGATTATAACATCTCTTAATTCCTTAAGGGTAAGCTCCCTGGCAGCAGTCGCGAGCTGCTTGCTGGTAAATATGTTGTCAGGAATATTGCTTAAAGTTTAACGGTACTGCTAAACAAAAGCTTGTAACGTATAACGGCTAAAAGGTTTAACTAACTATTAAACCTAATCGTACGGTTTAGGTTAGCAATAATATCGTAGGAAACTAAGCAATAAGGTATTTAATAATTACGTCTGGTAATAGTAAATTATTAAAGGTAATCTAGGTAACCAAGTTGTATTACAAGCTGGTGATCTATCTAAGCTATAAGAGGTAACGAAGGTATATATCTTTTCTTTTAACTTCTGGTGATCCCACTTGATCCTTTCTAATCACTGTTCTCTCTATGATCAATAGTAATCCTAATCCCCTGGGTCACTTTTGATCACTGGATCCACCGTGATCAATGGTCACGTGACCGAACCTTCTTATCGGGACTTGTCCTCTGTAGTCTCCGACAGTTTTTGGAGAGGCTAAGCCTTGCTGGGTTATAATAATAATAAAAGGTCTTTATTTCTAAAAGGTGGCAGGTTTCGTATAAGAGATAAATTATTATGACCTAACACCTCTTAGCCTCTACAACGGTTAAGAGCTAAGATTACTCCAAATTAGGTTATGTGCAATTACGTGCAATGTCTTTAGGGATTATTAGGATCATTTTCGAATATAATAATCCAGGAAGTTAATTTTAGATAGTTAGTATATAGATGTACTTATTACCTTTTTTCTAGTTTAGATAGTACTAGCTTGTAACATAATTTAGTTACTCAGATTACTTTTAATAATTTGTTATTACTAGACGTAATTATCGTATACCTTTTTGCCTAATTCCTTACGAGATTATTATTAATATAAACCGTACGATTTAGGTTTAATACTTGGTTAAACCAATTAGATGTTATAGGTTATATGTTTTTATTTAATAAACATAATAATAATAATACGAACAGCTGAAATGAAATGTATATATTAAGGAATATTAAAGTTGAAACAAAACATTATTAGTAGAATAATTAAGTCGATACGGGAAACTTTATAGTTTTTATTACAAGCGTACGTATTGCCTTAAACATAAACAAATCTTATAGTATATCGAAAAACGAATTCCGTAAATATATAATCGAAGATTTAACGTTTATAAGAAAAGTGAAATAGATGTTAAAGACTAAAGATAATATAAAAGATTGCGAAAATACGCATTATAAAACATAATTAACGTTATTAGGATAAGGGTAAGTTAGCTCGAAGAAAAGGTACTATAATAAGGACCTATTATACTATTTCGGATAGTACGACCATAAAATAAACTTACTAAACGGTTATAAAGGTACTCTTAAAAGTAATTAATAACTTAAATTTCCGATTAACCTCTACGAAAAAACCTAATAAATGACAAGAGGTTTAGAAGGGAAACTAGAAATATGAAAAGAATATAAAGTAATATAATATTTAATTCTAAGTACAATGAAAGGGGTAAAGAAAATCCGAACTAAAATATACTAGAAAAAGAAACTTTTAAATATAAATTCATTTATTTAAAAGCCAGGTACGCCGAAAGGAAGGATAATTAAAATAATTATAAACCCTTAATTAACAGATTTATAAGCGTATTAAGACGTTAAAGGATAATTTAAAAAAATAGCCGCTACTTAAAAAAAGCCGCAAGATAATAAAAACTCGAAAAGCTAGTAGGAACTTCGAAAAAATGTTTGTAACGTATTTTTAAAGACGTTTTTAAGCTATTATTTAATTAACTTTTAGCCAGTTTTTAAAAGCTTAACCGTAACGCCGTTTATTCAAGGTAAAATGTTTAATACCTTTAAAATTGTTATGACCTAGCGGTCTTGGCTGCAATACACACAGTCGGACCTTAGAAAACATCAGTGCCGACCTAACCTCAAGCGTCACGTGACTGGCTCAAGGAACTCAACGGTCCCCATTAGTCCAAGGGCATTAAGCCAGCCAAGCCATGAAACGGTTCAAAAGAACTTAAAAGGACTTAACTAACAAAAGGGTTTAAACCGTTTAAGTACCTTAAGCTAAGAGAAGGATATATACGTTCGTTACCACTATAGCTTAGATAAATTACCAGCTTATAATATAACTTGGTTACCCAGATTACTTTTAACAATCTGCTATTACCAAACGTAACTATTAAACGTATCATTACTTAGTTTCTTACGATATTACTGCTAACATAAACCGTACGACTAAGTTAAACAATTAATTAAACCCCTTAGCCGTTATATGTTATAAGCTCTTATTTAGTAATATTATTAGACTTTAAATAATACCCTTAACATTATGTCGTTTAATAAGCAGCCCGTCCTCAAGGAAACCTTTAAAATCCCCGAGAATAATCCTATAAATTCCGATAATAAAAAAACTGGACCTAATCTTTCTTAGGAAAAAGCCTTGCGCCAATTCGACTAATTAATTAACACGGTTACGTAACTTACTAACGATAAAATCGAATTAACTAATACGCTTAAGGAAACCCGCAACCAATTAAAAGTTTAAAAAATCGAATTAAAAAGATAAGTTAATATAGAATAACCCGATTAACCGGATCAGTTAGCCCAGCCAGGATAACCTATCTAAACGACTTATGGTAAGAAATTCGGAAAGGTTTTAAAGTTTATTAAGCTTACCCTTTTCGATAAAACTACCATTAAATTATAATAGTTCCTTACGGAATACCGTGCTTATTTTAAATATTTTTCAATTAAACTTACGACGTTTACTTTTCGAGTTTAATTCGTTATGGGACAGCTAACCGGAAACGCGGTTACTTGGTTTAAGCTTACCCTTCGTAAATGGGTTACTAAACCTCTTTAATAAAGGTCCGAAAAACCATAATTACTTATAATAATTACGAAAAATTTAAGGAAAAATTAAAAAAGACATTCAAAGTGATAAACGAAAAAATTAAAGTTAAGAAAAGGATCAAAAATTTAAAGTAAAAAAAAATTAACTTTTGGATACGGCAATTCCTTTATTTAATTAACTTTAAAGATTAATTAAGCACAAAAAACATTAATAACTACGTTTTTCGACGGCCTGAAGAAAAAGGTACAAAAAAAGCTATTTAAAAATAAACGCCCCGAAAAGTTGGTAGATTATATCGCCATGGTAGTTAAAATCGACGACCAGCAATACGCTTAAAAGATTCGATATTCCAAGAAGCGGCAAAATAACAAGCCAAAACATTCCCCTAATATCGGCACGTTATGAAAAATTAATATGTTCCATAAAACGGCATTAGGATTTATGGAATTAGGCGTAATCTAATAACGCAACCCTTATATTATTAAGTACTTTAATTACAATAATATGAGATATAAGGCATATTAATATAAAGCACCCAAAAAGCCACGATAAAACATCTAGATACCGGTTCTTTAAAAACTTCCCAGAAACAACCAAGAAAACGATAATAGATTAATTAACATAATTAAAATCAGAGATAACTATAACCCCCCTAAAAAAGTACAACAGGGATTACAGAAAGCGAAAAAGCTATCCTAGGTAACTATTTAAAAACAAGCCCTTACCATAGGACCTACAATAAGCTAATAACTGAAAAAATACGACGGATAAAAGGAGCTTTTAAAGGATAAGTTACTTTCCCGCTCCCAAAAGAAACGGCGACAGCGGTACGAACAACTAAAATTAAATACATAAATCAAGAAATACCAAGGTTGAAACGAAAACCTGCTACCAGGATAGCTAAACCGATACGGGAAACTTCATGCTATCCAGTATAAGCGTACTTATTACACTAAACATATAAAAAAAACGGTATATCGAAAAACGACTTACGCGAATATACGATTAAAAATTCAGCTTCCATAACCAAACCGGAAAAGACCCCAGGGACTAACGATAATACAGATACTTAAAAGCCTTCGCTTTAAAAAAAACCGTTAACATTATTAAAATAGTAATAAATTGGCCCGAAGGAAAAAGCTACCCCGATAAAGACCTTATATACTATTACGGCTGATACGATCATAAAAAAAGATTGGATTTATTAAATAATTATAAAAGCATCCTTAAAAATAATTAACAACTTAAACTTTCGTCTAACCTTTACGGATAACCCGGATAAACGACGAAAAGTTAAATACGAAATAAAAAAAAGGAACGAAAATATAAGGTAATACGATACCCAGTTTTAAGTACGACAGGAAGAACGAAAGGCCCCCGAACCAAAGTATATCAGTAAAAAAGACTTCCAAACATAAGTGCTCTTATTCGAAACTATTTTACGCAAACAGAAGGGATAATTAAAGCAGTTATAAACCCTTAACATACAGAATCAAAAACGTATTAAAACGTTGGAGGATAAGTTAAAAAACGAACGTTACTTATAAAAAAGCCGTAAAATGATAAAAATTAAAGAAACGAACGGGAGCTTCCTAAAAGGGCTTTAAACGTAACGATAGAAACTAAGAACGACCTTATTACCTTATAAATAAAAATTAAGATATATTAATTTACCGTATTTGTAAACTGCGGAATAACAAAAGATAATTATATTACGCCGGATATATTTAACCGACTTCGATTATTATAAAAGAAAAAGATAGAACCCTATATCGCTGAAAACGCAAAAGGTTAAGTATTCGTTTACGATAACGGAAAGATTAACCGCGAGATTAATTATTTCGAAATCTTCGTTAACGGACGAAACCAGATAACAAACTTCGACATCGTTCCGATAGGAAATTACGACATAATCCTTAAAAGACCATGGCTATACCAATATAACCCCTTAATCGATTAAATAACTGGCTAAATAAAGTTCGCTGTATATTTATTCGATAAAAAAAAGCAAGATACGAAAAGATCTTAACATTCGATCGAAAATAGCGACGAATGCAGGCATAAAAATACGATAGAAACCTTACCACCTATAGGAATAAAACAAAAAAAAAGTAAGGGTACCATAAAAGGATACGACGCATTATTACCACTATTAAAACAAAGTTGCAAGAAATAAACGATCACCTACAACATTAACGCTTAAAGCTAAAAACTATAACTAACGTACTTTCATAATATTATAAATATGAACAACTATTTCGAAAGGAATTCGAAACAAAATTACTAAAATATAGCGAATAAAACTATAAGATAATTCTTAAAAAAAGAATATTAACCAGATTTTATCCGATTTATAACCTTAACGAGATAGAACTATAGGCATTACGTAAATACCTTAAAAGCAAGCTTCGGAAAGGTTATATACAACGTTCCAGTTTATTAGCCGGATATTTTATATTCTTCGTACCAAGAAAAAACGGGAAGCTACGCTTAATTATCGATTACAGATGATTAAACGATATTACGGTTAAAAATAAAATACTATTAACCTTAATCAATAAAATAAAAGATCGCCTTTATAGAATAAATTGGTTTACGAGCCTAAATCTTAAAAAAAGGTATAATTAAATCCGTATTAAGCCAGGATATAAATGGAAAATAACCTTTAAAACGAAGTACGGACTTTTTGAATACCTCGTTATATTTTTCGGACTTACGAATGTACTAATAACCTTTTAACGGACGGTTAATTATATACTTAGGGAATACTTAAACATCTTCGTTATTTATTACTTCGATAATATTCTTATTTATTCGAAAAACAAAAAGGAATATATAAAATGCGTTGATACAGTTTTCCAAACCTTACAAGACGTTAACCTCCTAATTAATAACGAAGAAAAGCCAGTTTTATACGCAAGAAATGGAATTTTTAAAACATATTATTACCCGAGGATATATCAAAATGGACCCCAAGAAAGTCGCTATAATATAGAAGTAAAAAGCGCTTACTATAATTAAAAAATATAAACCTTCTTCGGATTCGCTAATTACTATAAAAAGTTCATTCGAAACTCTAGCAAGATAATTATACCATTATTTAACCTAACGAAAAAGGGAAATAAATTCCTCTAAATGGCAAAAATAAAAACCGCTTTCCAAAAAATTAAAAATGCGATTACCGGCGAACTAATATTAATTATATATAACCCAAGTCGCCCAGTTAAGCTTAAAACTAACGCTTTGGATTACGGTTTAAACGTAATAACAGGTTAACGCGATAATTAAGGTAATTTACACCTTATCGCCTTTTACTTTTACAAATTAAAGGGAATAAAGTTAAATTACGGTATTCCCGACAAATATTTCATGGCCATCGTTAAAGCTCTCCGAAAATTTAAATATTACCTTAAGAGAAACCTCCACCAGGTTAAAGTATATACCGACTATAAAAACCTTACTCGCTTTACCATTACTAAAGAACTTATAAGACGATAATTACGTTACGCCGAAAAATTAGCAAAATACGATTTTATTATTATTTACTAAAAGGGATCAAAAATAGTAAAGCAAACGTACTTAGCCGAAAACCAAACCTCGAAAAAAAAGTAATTAAGGTTAATTACTAAATCTTTAACATCACACCAGAAGGATACCTGCAACCACGACAGATAGCAATAATCAAAATAGCACCCCCCGACCTATACCGGAAAATCCAAGAATACGACGATAACCTACCTAAGGACTAAAGAATGGAAAAGATATAAGTCCCAAAAGAATATCAGGAAATATTGGTACGAAACATATACGAATATTAGTTATACGGATACCTAGAGATCCACAAAACCCTAAAACGATTATAACGTACCTATTACTTTCCTAAAATAAAATTAATAGTAAAGAAAGTACGATAATAATGCTATATCTGTAATAAGATAAAGACTCGACGACATAAGCCATATGGAGAACTACAGTTATTACTAATTGTAAAGTAACCATAGGATTTAGTTATTTTCGATTTTATTACCAAATTTCCATTTTCAAATGACCTAGCTACGGGCATATATTACGATAGCATCTTTATAATCGTCAATCGATTTACAAAGTCTTCCTATTTTTTACCATATAATAAGGACATAAACGCAAAACAATTAACTTATATCTTTTTAAGATATATCTTAAAAGTATACGGATTATTAACGACAATTATTTTAAATAAAAAAACGATATTTACTTTAAAATTCTGGCAAGGACTTATGGCACAATTATGTAACAGCTAAGGGGTTCAACCAACTATTAAACCTAGTCGTACGGTTTATATTAGCAGTAATGTCGTGGGAAACTGAGCAATAATACGTTTAATAGTCACGTCTAGTAATAGCAGATTGTTAAAGGTAATCTGGGTAACTAAGTTATATTACAAGCTGATAATCTATCTACGTTATGGTAATAAATGTATATATCCTCATCTTGGTTTAAGGTGCTTAAGCGGCTTAAACCCTTAAGGCCGTTAAGCCTTTTAAATTCGCGTAATAGCTTAAGAAGCTTAAGGTGCTTAGCACTTTAAATCCTTTAAGCCAGTTACGTAACTTTTTAGCTTAGGTCGGAGCCAACTTAGAGTATCCGACCGTTAGGTTATAATACGATTCCTCCCTTTTAGGATTTTTGCCCTTCAAGATTACTTTATTTGTCGATTAATTCCGGTAAGTAACCTTTTTTTTTATACATATGATGTCGGGTCGAATCGAAAAACGTTGTTTTCATTAACGTATTAACGTTTTGGTTTTTTAAAAACGCATTAATCGTTTTAATTTTAATATGCTTTTTTATTCCCGTTATGAAAAGGAAGGTATAGATTGTAAGGTCGCCCGTGGCTCCGTAAAATACGTACGATATATTCGTTATAGTAATTTTTATGATGTTTTCGGGCTTTCGGAAACGGAGCACAAAAAACTTTTTAACGAAGAAGATCGTTTAAAACGTAAGGAGGGATAGGTTCGAAAGATATTACGGGCTGTTATAAATAAACTTAATCGTTTGCAGAAATAAAAACGACTTTTTCGTTAACGAAGTATTAAGATACTTCGTCGTAATATTAAGGGTACGAAAGTTATAAAAAAGTTCGAACGGTTGGAAAAGAAGCGGGAACAGTTAAAGGCGGCGGTTGCTGCGGTTACGTTAAACCAGATCGCAGATCCGGTCGACTGGTTTGATCTTATTAATTAGTCGACTGCTAATTAAGGTGCGTCCGTCGTTACTGGTAAAAGCTTTTTAGCAAGCGTTAGGCGTTTATAAGATTTTTGGCGGGTTTTTAAATGTTTTCGGAATCTGGGTAATTCTTTTATTTGACCAGGTATTAGGTAAGTCCGTTTTTTACGTATGTCTAGGATTTTCTTTGTTTCGTATGTTGGTATATCTTTTTTTGCTTTCTTTTTATATCCTATGTTAACTTTCATGGTATTTGCTGCTAATTTAAGTAAAGAAACGTAAAAGATTGGATAAAGTTTAACTTTAGGGGGTACTTTTAATTAATAATTATTTTTTAAGATTTTCTTGATGATTTTGTATGGGCCGATATATTTGAAGGTAAGTTTTTTGTTTAGTCGCTTAATTTGGATGTTTTTGGTAGTTAGGTAAATCATTTTCTTTTTTTAAAAGGTTAATTTTTTTTAAAACTTTTTTTGGTTATAATACTTTTTTATTTGGTTACGTACGAATTTAAGTTTTGTTTTTATTTTTGTATGTAATTATTTAAATTGTTTTGATATAAGAATTGCTTTAACGTTAACAGGCCTTTACGTATATTTTTGTAAACTTTAGGTATAAAGCTAAAGTTGGCGTTTGCTGGAGTTATCTTAGTGCTTTCGTGGTAATTAGTATTGTAGGCCAGTTGTACGATAGGTAGCTTTTGGACTTAATCGTTTTATTCGTAGTTAATGTAATATCGTAAGTAAGTTTCCAGTATTTGGTTAATCTTTTCTATTTATCCGTTTGTTTAGAGTTTAAATGCGCTGGATAATTTGTGATTTAGGCCTAGTTATGCCATAAGTCCTTATTAAAATTTCGAAATAAATATCGTTTTTTTATTTAAGATGATTTCCGTTAATAATATATATATTTTTAAGGTATGTTTTAAAAAGATGTCAGCTAATTATTTCGCGTTTATATCTTTATTATATGTTAGAAAATAGGAAGATTTTATAAATCGGTTAACGATTATAAAGATGCTATCGTAATATATGCCCGTAATTGGGTTTTTTGAAAATAAAAGCTTAGTAATAAAGTTAAAAGTTACTAAATTTTATAATCGCTTTGTAACTAGTAATAGCTGTAGTTTTCCGTATGGTTTATGTCGTCGTGCCTTTACCTTGTTATAAATATAACATTATTATCGTATTTTTTTTATTGTTAATTTCATTTTAGGAAAATAATAGGTACGTTATAACCGTTTTAGGGTTTTGTGGATCCCTGGGTATCCGTATAACTGATGTTCGTATATGTTTCGTATTAATATTTCTTGGTATTCTTTTAAGACTTGTATTTTTTTTATTTTCTAATTTTTAGGTAAATTATTATTATATTCCTAGATTTTTTGATATAGGTTAAAGGGTGCTGCTTTGATTATTGTTATCTATCGTGGTTGCAGGTATCCTTTTGGCGTAATGTCGAAGACTTAGTGGTTAACCTTAATTACCTTTTTTTGAGGTCTGGTTTTCGATTAAATATATTTATTTTGCCATTTTTTAATCCTTTTTAGTAAATGATAATAAAGTTGTATTTTGTTTATTTTTCGGTATAGCGTAATTATCGTCCTATAACTTTTCTGGTAGTGGTAAAACGGGTAAGGTTTTTATAATCGGTATATACCTTAACTTGGTACAGGTTTTCCTTAAGGTAATATCTGAATTTTTGGAAGGCTTTAATAATAGCCATAAATTCTTTATCGGAAATGACGTAATTTAATTTTATTTCTTTTAATTTGTAAAAGTAAAAAGCAATAAGGTATAAATGGCCTTAATTATTACGATATCCGGTTATTACGCCTAAAGCGTAATCCGAAACGTCGGTTTCAAGCTTAACTAGGCGACTTAGGTCGTATATAGTTAATACTGGCTTGCTAATAATTCCATTTTTAATCTTTTGAAAGGCCGTTTTCGTTTTTGTTATCCAGAAAAACTTATTTCCTTTTTTCATTAGGTTAGATAATGGTATAGCTATTTTGCTGAAGTTTCGAATAAACCTTTTGTAATAGTTGGCGAATTTAAGAAAGGTTTGTATTTCCTTAATTATAATGGGTATCTCTCACTTCTGTATTAGAGCGGTCTTCTTGGGGTTTATCTTAATGCATTTTAGGGTGATAATATGTCCTAGAAATTCCACTTCTTGCGTATGGAACTGGCTTTTTTCGTTATTAATTAGAAGGTTAGCGTTTTATAAGGCTTAAAAAACTGTATAAACGTATCCTATATGTTCCTTTTTGTTTTTCGAATAAATGAGAATATCGTTAAGGTAATAAATAACGAAGATCTTTAAGTATTCCTTAAGTATATAATTAACCATCCGTTAAAAGATTGTTAATACGTTCGTAAATCCGAAGGGCATACCGAAGTATTTAAAAAGTCCGTATTTTATCCTAAAAGTTATTTTTTTATTCGTATTCTAGTTTAATACGAATTTAATTATATCCTTTTTTAAGATTTAAGCTTATAAATTAATTAATTCCGTAAAAGTGGTCTTTTATTTTATTAATTAAGGGTAACGGTATTTTATCCTTAACCGTAATATCGTTTAGCTAGTTGTAATCGATAATTAGACGTAATTTCCGGTTTTTTCTTAGTATAAAAAACATAAGGTATCCGGTTAATAAACTGGAACGTCGTATATAACCTTTCCGAAACTTATCTTTAAAGTATTTACGTAATACCTATAATTTTGTTCCGTTAAGGTTATAAATTAGATAAAATTTAATCGATATCCATTTTTTAAGGATTATTTTATAGTTTTATTCGTTATGTTCTCGTAGTTTCGTCTCAAGTTTCTTGTGAAACAGTCGTTCGTATATATGGTATTATATAAATAGGTTGGCTATAATTTTTGGCTTTAAAGGTTAATGCTATAAATGATCGTTTATCTTTCGTAACTTTATTCTAATAATAGCGATAATACGTCGTATTTTTTTATAATACCCTTACTTTTATTTTATTTTGTTTTTATAGGTAGTAAGGCTTTTGTTGTATCTTTATGTCTGCATTTATTACTATTTTCGATTAAGTGTTAAAATCTTTTTATATATTTTTTTCTTTGTCGAAGAGATGTAAAGCGAATTTTATTTAATTAGTTATTTAATCGATTAAAAGGTTATATTAGTATAATTATGGTTTTCCGAAAATTATATCGTAATTCCTTATTGGAACGATATTGAAATTTGTTATTTGGTTTCGTTCGTTAACGAAGATTTCGAAGTAATTAATCTTACGGTTAATTTTTTCGTTATCGTAGACGAATGCTTAACCTTTTGCGTTTTCGGTAATATAGGGTTTTATCTTTTCCTTTTATGGTAGTCGAAATCGGTTAACCATATTTAGCGTAATATAGTTGCTTCCTGTTATTCCGTAATCCATAAATGCGGTAAATTAATATGTCCTAATTTCTACTTGCAGGGTAATAAAGTTATTTTTGGTTTTTATCGTCGCGTTTAAAGCTTTTTTAGAAAGCTTTTGCTGGCTTTTCCGGGTCTTATTATCCTGCGGCTTTCCTCTAGGTAGCGTTCGTTTTTTAATTCGTTTTTTAACGCTTTAATATATTCCTGATTTTATGCGTTAAGGGCCTTTAGTTATTTTAGCTATCCTTTTCGTTTGCGTAAGGTGGTTTCGAATAAAAGGACTTGCGTTTGGAAATTTTCTTTGGTAATATATTTTGGTTCGGGGGTTTTTTGTCCCTTTTGTTATGCTTGGAATTGGGCGTCGTATTGTTTTATTTTTTCGGTTTTTCTTTTTTCGGATTTAATTTTTTGTCGCTTATTCGGGTTATCCGTAAAGGTTAAACGAAAATTTAAGTTATTAATTATTTTTAAGGATATTTTTATAATTACTTAATAAATCTATTTTTTTTTGTTTTATAATCGTACTAGCCGTAATGGTATATAAGGTCTCCGTTAAGGTAATTCTTTCCTTTAGGTTAATTCGTTATTACCGTAATAATATTAATAATATTTTCCGAGACGAACGTTTTTAAATGTTTGTACTATCGTTAATCCTTTGGATCTTTTCCTGTTTAATTATAGAAGTTAAAATTTTGGTTATATATTTACGTAAATCGTATTTCAAAATACCGTTTTCCTTTTATATATTCTAAGTAATAAGTGCGCTTATATTGGATAGCATAAGATTTCCCGTATCGGTTTAATTATTCTGGAAATAGCTTTTTATCTTAACCTTGGTATTCCTTAATTTATACGTTTAATTTTAACTGTTCGTACCGTTGTCGCCGTTTCTTCTGGGAACAGGAAAGTAATTTGTTTTTTAAAAGTTTCTTTTATCCGTCGTATTTCTTTAGTTATTAGGCTATTATAGGTTTTATAATAAGGGCTTGCTATTCTTAAATGGTTGCTTAAGATAATTTCTTTATTTCTTACAATTTCTATTGTATCTTTTCGCGGGGGTTATGGTTATTTTTAATTTTGATTATGTTGATTATTTTATTATCGTTTCCTTAGTTATTTCGAAGGGGGTTTTAAGGCATTGGTATCCAGGTGTTTTATTGTAGTTTTTTAGATGCTTTGTATTGATAGGCCTTGTATCCCATTTTATTGCATTTAAAGCATTTAATAATACGTAGATTACGTTATTATATTACGTTTAATTCCATAATTTCTGGTGTCGTTTTATGGGATGTATTAGTTCTTCGTAAGGTATTAATATTAAAAAGTTACCTTAGCTTATTATTTTGTCGGTTTTTGAAATATTGAGTCCTTTAGGCGTATTATTAATTATCGATTTTAATTGCCATGGTAATATAATTTATTAACTTTTTAGGGCGTTTATTTTTTAAAAATTCTTTTTATATTTCCTTTTTTAAACCGTTAAAGAATATAGTTATTAATGCTTTTTATTTTTAATTAATTTTCGAAGCTAATGAAATAAAGGAATTACCGTATTTCAAGGTTAATCTTTTTACTTTAAATTCTTAATTTTCTTTTCGGCCTTAATGTTTTTGTTTATTATTCCGAATACCTTTTTTAATCTTTCCTTAAATCTTTTATAATTGTTATAAATATTCGTAATTTTTGCAAACCTTTATTAAGGGGGTTTAATAATTTACTTACGAAAGGTAAGCTTAAACTAAATAACCGTATTTCCGGTTGATTATTTTATAACGAACTGGATTTAAAAGGTAAGCGTTACGAATTTGATAGAGAAATATTTAAAGTAAATACGATATTCCGTAAAGAACTATTATAACTTGGTAATAATTCCGTCGAAAAAGGTAGGCTTAATAGGTTTTAGAATTTTCCGGCCTTCTTACCGTAAGCTGTTTAAGTAGGTGGTACCGGTTGGGTTAGTTGATCCGGTTAATCGGGTTATTTTATGCTTGCTTATTTTGCTAATTCGACTTTTTAAGCTTTTAATTGGTCGCGGGTTTCCTTAAAGGTATTGGTAAGCTCGATCTTATCGTTGGTAAGCTGTATAATTGCGTTAGTTAGTTAGTTAAGTCGGCGCAAGGCTTCTTCCTAAAAGAGGCCAAGTCGAATCTTTTCGTTATCGGAGTTTATAGGGTTATTTTCGGGTACTTAAAAGGTTTTTTTGGAGGCGGGTTACTTGCTGGACGATATAATGTTAAGGATATTATTTAAAGTCTAGTAATATTACTGAACAAAAGCTTATAACGTATAACGGTTAAAAGGTTTAACTAATTATTAAACCTAATCGTATAATTTATGTTAGCAATAGTATCGTAAGAAATTAAGTAATGATACGTTTAATAGTTACGTTTAGTAATAGCAGATTGTTAAAGGTAATTTAGGTAACTAAGTTATATCACAAGCTGGTAATCTATTTACGTTATGGTAACGAGTGTATATATCCTTATCTTGGCTTAAGGTGTTCAAGCGGCTTAAACCCTTAAGGCCGTTAAGCCCTTTAAGCTCGCGCGACAGCTTAAGGAGCTCAAGGTGCTTGGCACTTTGAGTTCTTTGAGCCAGTTACGTGACTTTTTGGCTTGGGTCGGGGCCAACTTGGGGTATCCGACCGTTTGTGTTGTAGCTAAAACCGTTAGGTCATAACAAATTAGGCCTAAACCATAATTTATCCAGCGCGTTTAAACCTTAAATAAACGGATAAATAAAAAAGACTAACTAAATATTAAAAACTTACGATATTATATTAACTACGAACAAAACGATTAGGTTTAAAAGTTATTTATTACCCAACTAGCCTATAATACCAGTTATTACGAAAATATTAAAACGACTTTAGCGAACGCCAACTTTGGGTTTATACCAGAAGTTTACAAACATATACGCGAAGGCCTTATTAACATTAAAACAATCCTTATATCAAAATAACTTAAGCAATTATACGCGGAAATAAAAACAGAACTTAAATTCGTACGTAACTAAATAAAAAAGTATTATAACCAAAAAAGGTTAAAAAGATTAACCTTCCAGGAAAAAAAGATAATCTACCTGATTACTAAAAATATCCAAACTAAACGACTAAATAAAAAACTCGACTTTAAATATATCGGACCATATAAGATTATCAAAAAAATCTTAAAAAACAACTACCAATTAAAACTACTACTTAAAGTCAAACTCCATCCAGTTTTTTACGTTTCCTTATTCGAGTTAATAATAAATACCATCAAAGTTAATACAAGATACGAAGAAAAGGTAAAGGGAAATATATTAATATACGAAGCAAAAAGGATTTTAAATACGCGCAAAAAAAACGGACTTATTTAATACTTAATTAAGTGGAAAAATTACCTAAACTCTGAAAATACCTAAAAACCCGCCAAAAACCTTATAAACGCCCAACGCCTATTAAGAAGCTTTTACCAGTAACGACGGATGCACCCTAATCAGCAGTTAACTAATTAATAGGTTTAAATTAATCGACCGGATCTGCGACTTAACCTAACGTAACCGCGGCAACCGCCGCCTCTAACTATTCTTGCTCCTTTTTTAAACGTTCGAACTTTTTCATAACCTCCGTACCTTAAATACCGTAACGAAGCATCTCGACGCCACGGGAACGAAGAAACCTTTTTTATTTACGGAAACGGTTTAAACGGCCAAATAGTTTAGATAAATATTATTGCACCTTAAGTGACTTCTTCTTAGTTATACGCTTAACTAATTCCAAACGATTTTCTTCCGTAATAAGCCTTTTATACTCGAATTCGGAAGGATCAAATAAATTACAAGAACCTCCGTATTCGGTATAACGCGCATACTTCCCAGAACTATAATGCGCCTTACAAATCTTGTTTTCAGATCTGTAACGAAAATAAGAAAGGCTCGACGACATGGTAAAACCAAAACGTCCGATACGTTCTAAAAAAACGAAAGCGTTAGTACGTTAACGAAAACGACGTTTTTCAATTCGACCTGACATAATAGGTATAAAAAAAAGGTTACTTACCAAAATTAATAAATAAATAAATTAGTTTTTAAGGGCAAAAATCCTAAAAGGGAGAAATCGTATTATAACCTAGCGGTTTTGGCTGTAACATATATAGTCGGACCTTAAAAAACATCAGTACCGACCTAATCTTAATCGTTACGGAACTGGCTTAAGGAATTTAACGGTCCTTATTAGTCCAAGGGCATTAAATTAGCCAAGCTATAAAACGGCTTAAAGGAACTTAAAAAGATTTAACTAATAAAAGGGTTTGAGCCGCTTAAGCACCTTAAGCCAAGATAAGGATATATACGCTTATTATTATCACAGCTTAGATAGATCACCAATTTATAATATAACTTGGTTACCCAGATTACCTTTAACAATTTGCTATTACCAAACGTGACTATTAAACGTATTATTACTCAGTTTCCCACGACACTACTGCCAACATAAACCGTACGACTAGGTTTAATAGTTGGTTAAACCCCTTAGCCGTCACAAAAATATAAACTTCGATTTTCTTAAATATTACCGTAATATCCTAAAATAATTAACCGTTCTTGTTATGGCCCAGCGGGGCTTAGCCTCTTCAAAACGGTCGGAGACTACAAAACAAAGTTCTGATAAAAGAACCCGGTCACGTGACCATTGATTACGGTGCGTCCAGTGATCAGGAGTGACCTAAGAGACTGTGCTGATTATTAATTACAGAAAGAATGATGATTAAAAAGCATTAAGCGGGATTACCAGAAGTTAGGAAGAAGATATATACGCTTATTATCGCCATAGTTTAGATAGATTATCAGCTTGTAATATAACTTGGTTACTTAGATTACCTTTAATAATTTGTTATTATTAAACGTAATTATTAAATACTTTATTGCTTAATTTCCTACGACATTATTGCTAACATAAATCGTACGATTAGGTTTAATAGTTAGTTAAACCCTTTAGCCGTTATACGTTATAAGCTTTTGTTTAGCAGTGCTGTTAGATTTTGAGTAATATCTTGATATTATATCGTCTAGTAAGTAGCCCGTTTTTAAGGGAACCTTTTAGATCTCCGAAGATAATATTATGGACTTCGATAATAAGGAGATTCGACCTAGTTTTTTTAGGAGGAAGCTTTACGACGACTTGATTGGTTAACTAACGCGGTGACGTAGTTTACTAATGATAAGATTGAGTTTATTAATACGTTTAAGGAAACCCGTAATGAATTAGAAGTTTAAAAAGTTAAGTTAGAAAGATAAGCAAATATGAAGCAGCCCGACTAACCGGATTAACCAGTTTAGCTTGCATAACTTATCCAGATAACTTATAGCAAAAAGGCCGAAGAAGTTTTAAAACTTATTAAATTTACCTTTTTTAATAGAATTATCATCAAGTTATAACAGTTTCTTACGGAATGCCGTATTTATTTTAAGTATTTTTTAATTAAATTTGCGATATTTATTTTTCGAGTCCAGTTTGTTATAAGATAGTTAACCGGAAACGCGGCTATTTAGTTCGAACTTGCCCTTCGTAATTAGGTTATTAATCCTCCCGAATAAAGATCCGCAGAAATTATACCTATCTATGACTACAAAAAGTTTAAAAAGAAATTAAGAAAAGTATTCGGAATGGGAAACGAAAAGATTAAGGCTAAGAATACAATTAAGGATTTAAAGCAGAAAAGATCAGCCTTTGGATATAGCAATTCCTTCGTTTAATTAACTTTAAAGATTAACTAAGGACTAGAGGTATTAATAGCTACGTTCTTCGACGGCCTAAAGGAAAAAGTATAAAAAGAATTATTTAAAGATAAACGCCTTAGAAAGTTGATAGATTATATCGCTATAGTAGTTAAAATCGACAACCAGCAGTACGCCTAAAGGATTCGAGACTTCAAGAACCGGCAAAACAATAAGCCAAGGTACTCCCCTAACACTAATATATTACGAAAAACCAACATATTCTATAAAACGGCACCAGGATCTATAAAAGTAAGCGCAGTCCAGTAACGCAGTTTTCGCACTATTAAGTGTTTTAATTATAACAAGATGGGACATAACGTATACCAGTACAAGGCATCCAAAAAGCTACGATAAAATATCTAGATACCGGTTCCTTAAGGACTTTTCCGAAATAATTAAGGCGATAATAACAAATCGATTAATATGATTAAGGTCAAAAACGACGATAGTCCCCTTAAGTACGATAAGAATTATAGGAGGTAAAAAAGCTGTTTTAAGCAGCTATTTAGGAGTAGCGAACCCCTACTATAAGACCTACAGTAGCCTAATAGCTAAAAGAATATAACGGATGAAAAGAACTTATAGAAGATAAATTACTTTCCCGATTATAACAGAAACGGTAATAGCGGTACGAGTAGCTAGAATTAAATGCATGGATTAAGGAATACCAAGGTTAGGACGAAAACCTACTACTAGGACAGCCGGATTAATACGGGAAACTTTATGCTATCCAGTACAAGCGCGTTTATTACTTTAGATATATAAAAGAGTAACGATACATCGAAAAATAACTTACGCGAATATATAATTAGGGATTTAACTTTTATAATTAAAAAAAAAGATTTTAAGGATTAATAATAATACAAACACTTAAGGATATACGCCTTAGAAAATACCGTTAATATTATTACGGCAATAACAAATTAGCCCGAAAGAAAAATTTATTCTGACGGAAACCTTATATGCCATTTCGGATAGTACAATTACAAAATAAAGGAAGAATAAGCTTACCAGATTATTATAAAGATATTCTTAGAAATGATTAACAATTTAAACTTCCGTTTAACTTTTACGGATAACCCGAACGAGCGATAAGAAATTAAAGATAAAATTTAAAAAAGAAACGAAAACATAAGGCGGTACGAGGCCCAGTTTTAAAAACGACAGGAGGAACAAGCAGCCCCCGAACGAGAATATATCAGCAAAGAAGATTTCTAAACGCAAATCCTATCACTTGAAGTTATTTTACGCCGACAGAAAGGATAGTTAAAGTAATTACAGACTTTTAATTAATAAAATCAAAAACGTATCAAGGCGTTAAAAGACGAATTAAAAAACGAACGCTACCTATAAAAAAGCCGCAGGATAATAAAACCCAAAAAAGCCAGCAGGAGCTTTTTAAAAGGGTTTTAAACGTAACGATAAAAGCTAAGAACGCCCTTATTACCGTATAAGTAAGGATTAAGATATACTAATTTACCGCATTTATAAATTACGGAATAACAAAAGGTAATTACATTACGCCGAATATAATTAACCGATTTCGATAATTATAAAAGGAAAAGATAAAACTTTACATTACCGAAAACGTAAAAGGTTAGGCATTTACCTACGATAACGGAAAGATCACCCCCGAAATTAATTACTTCGAAATCTTCGTTAACGGATAAAACCAGATAATAAACTTCGATATTATTTTAATAAAGGAATTACGATATAATCCTTAAAAAACCATAGTTATACTAATATAATCCCTTAATTAATTAAATAACTAGCTAGGTAAAGTTTGCGTTATATCCATTCGATAAAAAAAACAAGATAGGAAAGGTTCTTAATATTCGATCGAAAATGGCGACGAATGCAGGCATAGAAATACGACAGAAACCTTATTACCTATAAAAATAAGACATAAAAGAAAATAAGGGTATTATAAAAAAATACGACGTATTATCGCTACTATTAGAATAAAGTTACGAAAGATAAATAATTATTTACAGCATTAAGCCTTAAAGCCAGAAATCATAATTAACGTACCTTTATAATATTATAAATATAAACGACTATTTCGAAAAAAAGCTCGAAACGAAACTACCAGAACATAACAAATATAACCATAAAATAATCCTTAAAAAAGGGATATTAACTAGATTTTATCTAATTTACAATTTTAACGAAATAAAATTATAGGCTTTACGTAAATACCTTAAAGACAAACTTTGAAAAGGTTATATACGACGTTTTAGTTTATTAGCCGGATAGCTTATATTCTTCGTACTAAAAAAAACAGAGAAGTTACGTTTAGTTATTAACTATAAATAACTAAAGGATATTACGGTTAAAGATAAAACGTTATTACCCCTAATTAACGAAATAAAAAATCGCCTTTACGGAATAAATTAATTCATAAGCTTAAACCTTAAAAAACGATATAATCAAATCCGCATTAAAGTAGAATACGAATAAAAGATAGCCTTTAAAATAAAGTACGGACTTTTCGAATACCTTGTTATGTTTTTCGGGCTTACGAACGTACCAGTAAACTTTTAACGAATGGTTAATTACGTACTTAAAGAATACCTGGATATCTTCGTTATTTGTTACCTCGACGATATTCTCATTTATTCGAAAAATGAAAAGGAACATATAGGATATATTTATACAGTTTTATAAGCCCTATAAAACGTTAATTTATTAGTTAATACGGAAAAGAGTTAGATTTATACGTAAAAAGTAAAGTTTTTAGGATATATTATTATCTTAAGATATATTAAAATAAACTCTAAAAAAATCGCTGCAGTACAAAAATAAAAAACGCTTAGTATAATTAAAAAAAGTACAAGTCTTTTTCGAATTTATTGATTATTACAAAAGGTTTATTCGATATTTCAGTAAAATAACTATATTATTGTTTAACTTAATAAAAAAGGGAAATAGGTTTTTTTAAACGATATAGATGGAAACTGTTTTTCAAAAAATTAAAAACGCGATTATCAGCGAGCCAGTATTAATTATATACAACTTAAGCCGCCCAGTTAAGCTTAAAACCGACGCTTCGGATTATGTTTTAAACGTATTAACCGGATACCGCGATAATTAAGGTCATTTATATCTTATCGCCTTTTATTTTTACAAGTTAAAAGAAACAAAGTTAAATTACGCCATTTCTGATAAAAGATTTATAACCATTATTAAAGCCTTTCGAAAATTCAAACATTACCTTAAAGGAAACCTTTACCAGGTTAAGGTATACACCGACTATAAGAACCTTATTTACTTTATTACCACCAGAAAACTTACAGGACGATAATTATGCTACGCCGAAAAACTAACGGAATATAACTTCGTTATTATTTACCAAAAAGGATTAGAAAACGGTAAAGTAAATGTATTTAAACGAAGACCGGACTTTGAAGAAAAAATAATTAAAGTTAATTACCAGATCTTCGATACTACGCTAGAAGGATATTTATAACCACGATAAATAGTAACGATTAAAATAGCACCCTCTGGCCTATACTAGAAAATCTAAGAATATAATAACAACCTACCCGAGAATTAAAGAATAAAAAAGATATAAATCTTAAAAACATTTTGAATTGGGACGGGGTGATTTGGTCCTAATCAGTGCATATTTTATGGGAGTGTCACGATTAAGCCCGCGGTTTAAGAGATAATGAAGGTAACGCAAACTGTATTATGTGGTGTTAAATCCATATATAAAGCGATAATAAGTGTCTCCTTTTTCTAGGGTTGCGCCCAACGAAAAATGAACTCCTAGAAATACATAACTGGTAATAATTAATTGATCGGCAAAGCCATATACCCGGCTCTGCACCCTGCACCATTTTAATCCTCCTTTCTTAAGATAAAATCGTCTTCGATTTATCTTAAAAAATAAATGCTAACGTAATTAACTCCCAACGCTATAAGTGAAGAAACATACCTAAAATATATTAATTAATTTAGTTAGCGTTTACGCGGTTTGTCCTCCATTTTCCTTAACTTAAAACTTCGTCCTTAACGTTTCGCCAACTTATCCCGTTATTTAACCTTTTCTTTATCCTTTTAAACTTTATCCTATTTTACCTCCTTCGTAATCGAGTCTTTATATTTAGGCCAATTAAGCCAGCTTTACGGAAAATATAGTTTAAGTCGCTTTCCTATAATCTGGTATATATCTTTTAACCATTTATACGGTATATTATATCAACCTTTTATTATTATTTAAGCCTTTTAATTATTAAGGGATAGTTATAATTTATATTTCGGCTTAAATAGTAACTTTTTAAAAACCGGATAGAATTAGATAATTTACGGAATAAAAAAAAGAAGTATAAATGCTTTAAAAGCTTATCCTAATTAATCAATAAGTATATAAGGTTAAAGGGTAAAAGATTTGATAGCTAATATTTTAATTAGCGGGTTATTAATTCCTTTAGTCGGTTACTTTGTCGATCGTAGTCGTTTACCTTCCATAAGACGAGGTAACTAATCGGACTCCGGATCATCGGCCTTCTCTGGATCGTCGACTTCCTCTTCTGATAATGGAAATAAAGATCTTCCAGGCCATAATCCTATAAACCTTTTAATGTTATTATTATCTGGTCTTAAACTTAGGTACCCTTTAATCATTTTGGTTATTTTAAATTCCATAATAATTTCGCCCTATCCAATCGGTTCGTTTAAATCATTATCTTCCTATTTTAAAAGGTTACGCGTAATAATATAAAATACATAAACTGTCCATAAACCGTAAATATAATATTTAACTTAAGTAAATATTTTTACGATCGTTATACGGGTAAGGGAATTATTAAACTTTAACTTTATCCAGGCCTTTCGGTATAATTATAATAACAACTAAATACGGTTAACCGTAAAATAAATATTAAATACTAATATTTAACGTTTTAATCGAATATATAATATACTAACTTAATAACCTTTAAATCCTTTATTAATTTAAAGTCTAATATAAATAATAAACCAAATATATTTTAAGTTTATAATTTTAATTAATTCCATAACCTTGTTAAGGATATATCGGACTTAACCGTTAAAAATTATTTTACCGGCTTTAGTAATAACGGTTAAAATACTTTAAGATATATCTAAGGCGATTAATTATATAAAGGCAATAATATATTAAAAACGTAAGTTAATATAATCCATCAAAACTATAAATATTTGCCATAAAAAAGGTATTACGAAATTATGCCATTTTTTATTAATTTAATAAAAAGGTAAGGTAATATCTTTTTATAAACGTTTACCGTTTTAATTAAACGAATAAATAAAGATAATTCGATTAAAACGAACTTTCGGGGTAACTTATTAAACAGGATAAGGAATGGAACTATTATTATGGGTTTTATAAAATAACTATATTATATTATCTTTTTCCCATATTAATATATTAACAATCTGGGCGAAATCTCCGGAATCCGACGTATTTAACTTTTTAAACTTCCTATCTTTATTTTAGCTAATACGTTTTTTGGATAATAACATAATAACTATAAATAAACTAATTAAGGTATTAAAGTACGAAAATAATAATAATTCATAACTTAAAAATTCAAACGATAATTAAGGATATACGTAATATATAAATATATAAGTATTAAGATATTAAGGTCAAAATTATATAAATATAGAAAATCGTTAGGAATTAATAATAACTTATGTATAAAACTAATTAAGTACGACAGAGTTAATGCATTAATTTTTTAATTAAAAAAAATGTACGCCGAAAAAATGCCAGAAAATTCCGTCTAATATTATATAGGAAGATGTCGTCGCCGTTACATATTTTAATTAATTATTTGCATCTATACTTCTTTTTTTTCCTATTACCATACCAACTTCTCCCTTCCGACCATATCTTCCAAATAACATAAAACTTTAATACTTACTTATCCATTCTTAAAGTACTTAATTAATATTATCATCATAAATTTCCGTTAATCGTTAAATCCTCGCAACATTTAAAGTTTTCGTAAAAATACAAATCCTGGCGAATTAATTAATTTAATAAAGGAATCGTTTATTAAAAAGTTACCCGGTCCAGGTAACAGGTAATTTAATAATGTTTAACCTGCTTCTTCCCGTATTAATTGCAACTTCCGTAATTTCGATAAGATTTCCGCTATTCGTTGTACAAATTTAATAACTTCGAATTTGTCATTATTTTCCAAACTTTCAACCAAACGTATCGATAAGGTTTTAACTATTAATCGAGTTATTAAACCTTTATATAACCCTAATAATATTCGCAAACCTTAAAATCCTATATACCGTTAGGCGCTTATCCATAACTTGGTTCCTATTTTCCAATATAAGTACCGTAATGTTACGATTTTTTAAGATTATTTACTTCTTAAAACTTTTATTATAAATAATCCATTATTAAAAATACCGTACTTATTACCATTAAATATTATACCATTAATCGAATCATTAATTCCGGGGCCGGATCTATTTATAAATATTATTAATTAACGATTAATTGGTCGCAGGTTAATATCTTTAATTCCTTATATACCTGCTAATTCTTAACCTCGTATTATAATTTCGTTTTTAGCTTCGTTAATTCCAGCAAAACCTTAAATTATTAATCGGATACCCGGCCTATCTTTTAATTTAAGTCCATCTTAATTTCCTAAAATCGAGCTTAATAACAAAAACGCAATAACCAAATTCTGAAATAATTATAGCCGTATCGAACATATAATAATAAAACACTTCGAGGTACGTATTATCTCTATTTAGTACCTATCCTAAGAAAATGGTATTAATTAAATATAAATATTCGGAACTATGTTAATTAACATTATTAATGGCCCTGCTAAAAGTTGGTACTATAAATAGCGAATTATCGGGGAAAATTTTTAGGTTATAACGGGTATTTAATTTAATATTATCACTATGCTAACTAATTAGGGAAAAAAGCTTTTATCGTATCCTATATACGTCGAAATTATTCGGGGTGGATTTATAAGCTCGTTCATAAACTTATTATCCAAGGATTATCGGTATATTACTAACTTATTTATTCAAATATTTAAAATTTCTAACTTAATTTTATATAAATTATGCGAATAACGATATAAAGGTTCTAAGCAACCTAATTAATGTGGTATATTTCCATTTTTTAGGTATTAATTAATCCCCGGATTTTATAAAAAGTTTTACGGTAATTATGTCGGGTTTATTAAAGGTTATAAATATATATTCCGGAATAATTGGTTCGATTATTTAAAGGCTAAATATTTACGGCTTTTTCAAGTTGAAAAAGATATCCGTTTAAAGGTTTATTTAGTTATTAAGGCATTCGATAAAGGCCGTTTTCGTTTAATAATTAAAAAATATTTTTTTAATTTTCGGTATTTAATAAAAATACGGTCTTTTAAATTTGGAAGTATTAATCAGTTATAAAAAAGTATGGGCGTTATATAAGATAATTATGGGTAAAATAATAAAAAACCGAAAGGAAACTTTTTATTTTTAATTTTTCTTAATTAATCGCGTTAATCTTTTCCGTTCGTTTAATCGATTCGTTTCGGGTGTTTTATTATCGTCCATAATTGCGTAACCTTTTAACCGATTATTAGGTATTTGGACCTTAATATTAATTCTTATAAGTTCTAAAGTTTTAAGCTGCCAATCTTTAAATGGCTCGATTTCCGCAATATCTGAAATATTTAACATAACATTTTCTAGTTAATCGGGTAATAGCTTCGTTTAGTCGTTTTTATGTAAGTTTATCGGCTTTTAATATCCTTTTTTATCCTTTACAAATTACTTTAATTTATTAATAAGAAAAGTTTTTTACAATTTTGTTTTATTAATTTCTTTTAGGTAATAAATATTTCGATTATTTATTTTATTAATTAAATACGGTTTAATCCAGCGGTACTTTAATTTTATATCCCTAGATATATTAATATATCTTGGTATGTTATATAGAAATACTAGGTCATTTACTTATAAAGGTCTGTTTTTTATTTTATTTTTATTTTTTTCGTTTACAAATTTAGCAACCTTACGTTTTTAATTATTAATTACTTTAATAACCTTAATTATATTTTCGGCCTTTTTTTCTAATAATCGAATTTTTTATGTAATTAAGTTTTCCCTTAAAGTATTAGGATTTTAATTTATAATACGCCAAGTCGGTAGCATTATCTCGATCGGTAGGATTGTTTTTTAACCGTATAACAACTCGTAAGGACTAAGACCATAGTTTTTGACGGTTGTGTTATCGGCGAAGATCATTTTCGGTAAAAGCTTAACCTATCCTTTGTTAATGTTATTCGTCGCTTTTATTAAACCTTTAGCGATCGGAATATATCCTTTTTCGACTAAACCTTATCGCTAGGCAGCATACGCAGCTTTAACCTTCCTTTAAATTCTAAAAGCATTATAAATTTTAATAATTTCGCCTTTATTTTTAAAACCTCCGTTTATTTTAATTTTAATCGAAATGCTATGTCGATAAAAGATATGCTCGTTTAAGAAGTTTTTAATTGTAATTGATATAATTAAACGTAAAATTTTGGTTTTTAAGTAACCGGATAACTTATATTTAGCCTTAATAATAACTTTATAACCGTTATTATTAGGCATAAATTGCATATCGATTATTTAAATAGCAATTATATTAATGGGTTAAAAAAAGCCGTAACTTTTTTCGAAACGTTAATTAGCAGTTTTCTGGCATTTCGGATGCGCAAATACCGCTTTTCGAATTTGTTTATATATTCCACGTTAATAATAGGAAGCTGTTATACGCCGATAGGTCGAATCTCGTCCTTTATAACTGCAATCCTTATGACATTACCTGATTACCGCGTATTATTTTTACTGGTTATTAACTACCCTACGGGTACCGTATCGCTTATTTGCCTTATGCTAAAAAATTTCGTTTTAAATAAAATGATTTAAAGCTTTGGTTTTAAAAGCCGTTTTCTTTTTTTTCGAAACGTTTCGTAGTCGATTAAAAAGATCTAATATTGTTAAGAATTTCGTATACTTTTATAACTCCTTAAATTAATTTTTAATAAAAGGTTCTTACTTTTAACTAGTTGCAGTAAATATCGTAATTATACCAGTTAAAATAAAATTAAGCCAAATAACGTTTAATTAAATATTAATAAAATTATCGACTTTTTTTTCCTATTAATTGTTTAACGTATTAAAGGTTTTAAGTAATTTTTTTAATAATCCGTCGGCGGCTGTGTTTTTTTTGCCAGAAATATACTTAATTTTAAAATCGAATATTTTTATTTATATAACTTAATAAGTAAAAAGTGCTCCAGGTAAGGAACTTATCGAATTATTAATCTGGGTTATTAATACCTTAACGTCGGTTTTTAACATAAATCGGACTTTATAAATAGGGTTTCGGAATCTTTTTAAGATTTTAAAAACGGTTTAATATTCCAACTTGCTAACGTCGTAATTTAATTTAACGCTTTTTTAAGTATTACTTTCGAAACGCGCGGGATGCTTAATTTTATTAATTATTTATCCGAAAATGCCTTTAAAGCCTCGTTTATTTAAGTTTGTTTTTATAATAATTTTTCTTACTATAAGGCTATAATTTAAGGTAATTAAGATTAAGGTTATCGTAATTACTTTTTTAACGTTTTTTATTACTTTATTTTAATTAAAACTTTAAACAAAAAGTTAATTTCTCCGGAATAATTTTATAAAAAGCTTAATTTTTATAATAAAATACGTAACAAAAATCCGATAATAAACCATAATACTTAAAAAGGTTTTAACTTCCGAAACGTTTTTATAAGGCTAAATTTTTAAGATCTTTTTTACCTTAGTTATATTTAAACGGTAACCATTTATTTTATAAATAAATCCGATTATAACTATAATTTCTTGGTACTATTAAAACTTTTTTATATTAATCGAAGTATTAATAAGCTTATAATTAAATAAGGTTTTATTAATATTAACGATATGCTTATAAACAAATCGCCGAATCCCTGGAAAAATCTTTTTGTTATCGTATCTTATTTTTAGGTTTTTAATTTTAACGTCGTCGACAAATAGGCGAGTTATGTTAAATATTAGATCGTTCAAAATCCTCCTAACCATATAATAAAAGTAAGCCATAAAGTTAATAAACCTTATAAGTATATTAATATATTTAAGTAATCTTAAAAATGTTACGAAAATACTTAGATCTTTGCTAACCGGGGTTAATATAATTTAATCGTAACCTAAGAAAAAATCTACCAAAGTAATTAAGAAATATATAATAAAGTCCGCGGAAAATTCGTCGCAGTTTTTTGGCATAAAGGCGTTTCGTAAGGTAATAACGTTTAACTTTGTTGCAGAATTAATTAATCGCAATTTATTATTCTTTTTTTATATAAGGAACTAAGCGTTTTTATACGTAATATAAGATTATTCGAGTATTCCTTTTTATATTCGTATTTGTAATACCTCGATTAATTTGTTTTTAAGGTTAGTCGGTATAGTTATGCCCTTAGTTTGTTACGTTTTATAAGGAATTATTCGGATCTTATAATCTGATACGATACTGGATTTAATCTTGCCATATTCCTGCTAATCCTAGGTTAAGGCAACCTTTTTGCGGAATAATATTTCTTTAAAAAAGGCTTTTTCCGTACGGGTAAACTTGTTGCTTAATTAATTAAGAATAATGTCGGCCCTTTTTTTTATAAATCGGGTCCTTTGCGGTATAGTAATAAATTTAGGAAATAAGGTAGTTAACGGAATATCAGGTCCGTCGGGTTTTTTTTCGCTTTAATTAATAGTTCGCTAAACCTCCTTAAGCTTTTTGGCCTTTTAATTTGGATTTCCAGGAGGTATTAATTTATCGGGTGGTATATTATTAATAGGAATTACCTTTTTCCACTTCGGCTTATATATCGTATTAATTTGTACGGTACGGTTTTTGTTAACTTTTTTTCGCATTTTTTCCCATAAGATTCCGTATAGGGCGTATGCAAGTTTTTTATCGCTAAATTATCCTAATACCGTATTTCCAGGTTCCAGCTTGTTGTTACGAACAAGGGTTCTCAGGACCAAGAACCCACCCTTGAGTGTTAAGAGGGAGAACTTCGGATTCAAAAGGCTTGGCACTGCCCGCCAAGACCTAGGTGATCTAAATGATCTGATGGATTAATTAGATTACCTAAATCACATAGATCCACGACATACTTACTTTCGAAATTAGGATATATAATGAATCGGTTTTTTACGTAAATAGCACCTACTTAGTTTCGCTTCTTAGTTATTAATCTAAGCTTTTAACTAGAGGTAATTGTACCGTTTTTTAATTAAGGGAAAAGTTTTTAAATTTTTTTAACGAATAAACTTTTAGTAAATTATTTTTCGCTTTATTATTACTTATAAATTAAGACCTTATTTCGGATACTGCCTATATTTCTAGGTGGATGTATAATAGGTTCGTTACATTTTGATAGCTTTTTAATTAATAGCCGACGGATGATTTTAGGCCTAATTAAGTATAAGCTTTTTTGAACTTAATAAAGACGATATTATAGAACGACGTTTAAAAGATAGATAGTATATCCGATTCCCGTTATAAGCCGGTAAGGGATTAATAATTAGATTAGATAATTTATTTTTTATCGAAGAAGCTTTTTAATTAATTAATAATATTATGCCTTTTATAACCCGTGGTAAAGGAAAACCTTTTTTTTTCTAAACCTAGCAGCCAATTTTGACTTTAAAGGATATTATTAAGGTTTAAGGAGATTTGGAAGAGGAAAAAAAGTTAATGGCTTAGGAACCTTAAGGCCTAAAGGGAAAGGAGAAAAAGCTTTTCCTTAAAGAAAAGATGGAAATTTTATTGCGCAGAATCTAAGTTTTGGAAAGAGATAAAAAAGAAAGATCTTAACTTATTAGAAAAAGTATGGTTTAATTTATCCGAGGAATAAAAAAAAAACCCTAATATTTTTATTATTCGGCCTTAATCGGTACCGCGAAATTATTATTTTACCCCTTAGTTATTACGGAATACCGGAAATTAAGGGTTATAAGTTAATTACCTTAAAACTTTATAACGGAATTATAGATATGGAAGGATTTTTCCTTTAAGTTAGAACTTACCTTAAGCTTTATTAAAGTTTTTTAATAAAGGATTATCAAAAGGTAATGGCCATTTTTTAGCTATTTACGGGACGAATTTTCTTATGGTTCGAGGTTATTATAAAGGATTACCTGGAAAATTACTTTATGGAATTTTTAAATATTATTAATTATATTTTTAGCGATTACCGATATTTCGAGGACCGAATGCGAGTTATGTTTGGAAATTTAGATAAGGAATAATACGCGGTAAAATAATTATACCTTTTTTATTAAATTAAGTTAACCGTAAAATATATGACGGAATTTAATTACTTAGCCGTAATTTCCAATTTACCAGAAAGTACGTTATTTTATCCTTTTTACGACGGCTTGAAATTATAAGTTAAGGACGAAATATATATGGTATTTAAAATAGGATCTTTTAAGCAGTATACCGATAAAGTAATTATCGTTGATCGACGTACCTTTAATTAGTATCTTGAAAAAAAAAGGAATCAACCGACGAAATAACGATAAAAGCTTTAATAGCCGAATTAAGAAAGATAAGGGCAAGTTTTAAAAGGAAGTAAGTATTGCTTTAAAGGAGCTTTAAAAAGATAGGTTTAATATCGAATGTTTTAATTATGGCAAGAAGGGGCATTTTAAAAGTAAGTATTGCTTTTCCGTAAAAAGGAATTTTAAAAGGGGAAAGATTTTTTAACCTTAGAAAAAAGTTAAAGCGGTTAAACAAAAAACCGATAATAAGGTAAAAGAGGAAAAGAATAAAGTTAATTTAATTTCCTTTTAACCAAAATTTATTATTACCATTATTATTTAAATCCAGAACGATATCTTAAAGTACGAGGATTATTTTATTTATTAAGATTTTAAGGTTAAGGCTTGTAAATATTACTTCGGATAAATAGCCTTTAAGATAGCTATAAAGCTAAAATGTTTTTGCCATCTTAATATATCTTAATATAAGATATACGATAAAAATGGTTAGTTTTAACCCGATGCCAGCAATTATGGACAATTATTCCCGGAACTTTATAAGCTTCTTAAATATACGGTACATACCAAATCACGAGAAAGTTAGCATAAGTCGTTGCATTTTACCGCTTGTTACATCGACGATTGTCTTATATATCTTAAAGCTAAAAAAAAAGAAATTTTTGGCCTGGATGGAACGAAGAAATATTTATAAAACCAGATAACGAATATAAATATATAAAATTTTTCGATGGCCAGAATACCTTAAGTCTTATTATTTATATCCCGAATTAAAATAGAATTAAAGGGTTATATCGTAAGGATGTTTGTATTATTTCCCGATGTTTTGTATTTAATACGAACTCCTAAATATGGGAGTACCTTTTTTGGAAGTTTATATTTTTAACCCGATAATTCGAAAAATATAAGATTAAGGATTAAGCCTGAAAAGAATAATTATTTTTGAATGCAGATATGGTAAGAAAATATGGTTTAAATGCAAGAACGATTAATATACTAAATATGTTGTTCGAAAGGTACGTAAATGAAGATTTTTTTAAGTTAGATATTATTATAAGTTAAAAAACGTTAAAAGTTTTCGAAAGTAAGGTATCGAAAAGCCTTAATTTATAAGACTTTATACGAGGTAATAAAGGGATTACGTAACCAGATCGAAATTTTACTTTAATACAAAAATAACATATTTAAAGCCATAATTAACTTAAGAACCGAAGGCAACTTTATTTTTTTTGTAACGGCAAAAAAATATTAAGTTCCTTGGAAATATAAGTTAAAGTTTTATAAGTTACGTATAATGGACGGAAGCTTATTTAAGTATGAAAACGGACGAGTTTTGCGAAAAATTAAAAAACTTTCCGTTTTGATTTAAGGATATTAAGAACGAATTTTGTTGGATATTGCCGATATTTCTGGATACGATATTATTTTGGGAATATTATAGCTTAGGACCAGCAATCCATATATTAACTGGAAATATTAAACACTTTCCTGGAAAAGTAACAAAAAATTACTTAAGGAGGATAAGCAGGAGATTTATTATATTATCAGAAAGGTATAAATGCCAGATTAAGCCGAAACAATACCACCTAAATATCGAGGATTTAAGAAACTTTTTAAAGATAAAAAAGATTATAAGTTATTACCATATAGTTAATAGGATTATCGAATACCTATTAAAGAAAGATATTATCCTAAATTTCATAAGATTTATTATATAAACTTTAAAAAGTTAAAAGCTTTATGGAAAACTATTTAACTTAATTTAAAGAAAGGATATATTTGACTTTTTGATTTTCCTGCTGGATATCCTGTTTTTATGGTACCAAAAACCAAAAACGGAAAGTAAAAGATTAACGAAGATGGAAACCTAATTTTTAAAAAAGTTATTAACTATAAATAGCTAAACGATATCACGATTAAGAATAAATACCTTTTAACCTTTATGAATATATTAAAAGAAAACGTTAATAAAGTTAAATAATTTACTGCATTTAATTTTTAAGATAGTTATTATTATATTAAAATAACCTAAAGAAAAAAATAAAAAACGGTATTTAAAATAATATACGGACTTTACGAATACCGAATAATGCCTATGAGACTTATTAATGCTCCCGCCAGTTTCCAACGCTTAATCATAATTACTTTGCGAAAATTCTTAGACGAATTTGTATTTGTTTACCTCGACGACATTCTTATTTACTTCGAGATATTAAAAAAGCATAAATAGTATATGGCTTAAATATTTAAGGCTTTAAATAAAGCGAATATTCGAATTAACTTAGCTAAAAGCGTATAATAAATATAAAAGTTAGACTTTTTGGGATATATACTTATTCCTGGCTAAATTTAAATTTAACGCTTTAAAATAAAAGTAATTAAAAATTAGCCAATCCTTAATAAGGCAACCGTTACCAACATCCGATAAATTTTAAGATTTACGGAATACATACAAAACTTAATTAAGGAATACGGAAACATAGTTAAACTGTTAACGAATCTTATTATCAAAAAGTACGTTAATAAGAAATTTAAGCTTTTAAAGAATGTAAAAAAGGTATTCCAGATTTTGAAAAACGTAATTATTAATAGACCTATAATAAAATTACCTAATGCAGATAAAAAAAATCGCCTAAAAATAAATGCTTCGGATTACGCATTAAATACCGTCTTAAAATAACTAAAGGATAACGATAAATGATATCTAATGGCTTATTATTTGAAAGTACTTAAAAACGTAAAATTAAGATACCCGATTTATAACAAAAAACTGCTAATAATTATTAACGCTTTTAAAAAATAAAAACCTTTCCTTAATGGAATTAAAAAACCCTTTAATATTTATTCCGATTATAAAAACCTTACCCGATTTATAAAGGCATAAAAATTAAATAAACGATATAAAACTTGGATAATTTTTTTATTAAAATTTAACTTTAAAATATATTATATTAAAAAAAAAAGAAAATATCCAGGCGGATATTTTTAGTCGCAAAGGCAACTATAATTTCAATATTCACAAACGAAATATACAGATATTATAGTATAACAAAAATGGCATTATATAGCTGTACGAAATCTTAAAAAAACTAACCCCTAAACTTTTAACACGGTTTCGAAATTCTTATAATATAAATAAATAAATAAAAGTTTAATAGTTAAAAGGATAACTAAAAAGCCAGCTATTATATCATGGCAAAATTTATATTCCCAGGGATTAACAAGAACAATTCGTAAGGGAATTTCATAAAAACTTATTATATAGATATTAAGGAATTTTTAAAACTACCTAACGACTACAGAAAAAGTACGATTTCCCGGAATTACGCCAAATAATCAAAAAAGTTATTAAGTATTACAACATTTATAATAAAGTTAAAGTAACACGTTATAAGCCTTATAAATTATTATAACCTACCAACATTCCTGACAAAACATAAAACGCTATAGCTTGGGATTTTATTACCAGCCTTCCTCTATCTAAAAACCTAATTACGGAAGTCGAATACGACGGAGTCTAGGTAATCGTTAATAAACTTACTAAATATAAGTACTTCCTACCTTTTAAAAGAATTATAACGGCAAAATAATTAGCTTATGCATTTATTCGATATTACCTCGACAAATACGGAATACTAGAAAAAATCATTTTTAATCGAGATAAGCTTTTTACGTCCAAATTTAATACCAGCTTCTTTAAACGGATAGGTACTAAGCTTAAGTTCTTAACAGCTTATCACCCCTAAACAAACGGTTAAACGGAACGATTAAACCAGACCCTAAAATAGTACCTTCGAAGCTATATTAACTACCAGCAAGATAATTAGGTAGAGTTATTACTATTAGCATAAGTAACTTATAATACGTTTACTAACGAAGATATGGGCGTATTCCTCCATATAGCTGTATACGGATACGAAGCAGTAACCTAACAACCAGAACAATCGGCGCACAAGGTTCCTATAATTACCACCATAGCTCCCCGAACAAAAACGATAGTAACAAAAATCAAGATAATATAAGCTCGCCTACAAACCAAGTTACGTTTTCTCCAGAAAAAAATAGCCTAATATTATAACAAAAAAAGAATTAAGGGATTAATTCTAACGAGAAAAAATAAAGTTTACTTATTACGTTAAAAACAAAACGTAACGTTAAATATTTTATAAATTAAAACTAAAAGGCTTAATAATAAGTTTAATTTTAAAAAATTTGGCCCGTTTAAGATTAACGAAATAATTGCCAAAACCAATTACCGACTATTATTACCTAAAATAATAAAAATACACCTTATTTTCCACATTTCTTTACTTAAACCAGTACCTAAAAACGCCCCGCTAAAAACAAGCCTAAAAATCGAAAAAGACGATAACAAATACGAAATCGAAAAAATACTAAACTCCAGAATAATTAAAAACAAAATTTAATATCTAGTTAAATAAGAAAGATACTTATACGAAAAAAATACTTGGGAACCACTTAACCACTTAACGAATACGATGGACCTAGTTAAGACGTTTTACCGGCAGAATCCTAACCGACTATCTCCAACGCAACCAAGGTCGCAGGCGATAAAGGTCCCCCGCTTAAATTTAACCCTTTAACGTTTTAATCGAAAAAAGTAAATACTCCTATAGCATTTATCTCGGAAACGAATTACGTTCGTTCTGCGTTTATACGACGTTATTCTTCTTCCAACCTTTCCTATTTTTCCAATTAATCCATTTTATAACCCTCCTTTAGAATAGCAAAGGCCTTTTTCTGTAAAACGTTTTGCTGGAGGCGCAAACGTTTTAACCGACCAAAAAGCTCCATTAACTTATCCTTTATTTCGCGCTATTCCTTTTGCAAACGTTTGCGTTCCTCCCCAATCTTTACTAAAGAATTTATATCCAACACGTCGTAAACCGAACGTTAACGACGGATGCAACAACCATAACTTAAAAGGTCCATTACGTAAAAATAATTAAGTTCTCCAAAACGAACATAATTCGAACAGGCAACAATTTTGGATTTAAACTTTTCAATAAAATCCGTACGATTATTACGCGCTTCGCGTTAATTTAAACGAGGCTTTCTTTTTTCTTTTTAAATATAACCTATCATAATGAAATCAGCTAAAAAACCTTTAGCCTTCTCCAAATAAACCAAAATGGCGACCTACGGTTCTTATCTTTAGGACAAAAATCCTTGGAAAAAGGAAATGGTATTACGAACAAAAGTTCTTAGAACCAAAAACCCACCCTTAAATATCAAAAGGGAAAACTTCGGATACAAAAGGCTTGGTACTGCCCGCCAAAACCTAAGTAATCTAAATAATCTGATGGATTAATTAAATCACCTAAATCAGGTAAATCCACGATATACTTACTCTTAAAATTAGGATATATAATAAATCGGTTTCTCATATAAATAATACCTACTTAATTTCGCTCCTTAACTATTAATCTAAGCCTTTAACTGGAAGCAACTATACCGTTCTTTAATTAAAGGAAAAGTCTTTAAATCTTTTTAACGAACAAACCCCTAATAAATCATTCCTCGCTCTATTATTACCTACAAATCAAGACCCCATTTCGGATACTGCCCATACTTCCAGGTGGATGTATGACAGGTTCGTTACACTTGTTTCCTATGGCTTTTTAAATGGTTGTCGGGTTCTGATTAGTATAGGTATTATTGATCGAAAAAATATACGGGCCCGTAACGTATTTATTTATCTTTTCGCTTATAGGCCTGCTTTCGTTAATAAAACGGCTTACAGGTTTACCGGCTTTTTTTTTTCTGGCTTTTTTTTAGCGCGGATGTTGCGAATAACCTTTTTAATTGGGATTAACGGGATAATGATTTTTATCGGACCAAACTTTAAGGTTCCTTTTATTATTTCCGGGTTTATATTAAGTATTATCTTTGATTTGGCCATAAAGTTAAGTCCAAGTATTAGCGGCTATACGGCGAAATAATCGTTAACGATAAATATAAGGATGGTAATTGATTAGCTAGCTAGCTAGATAGGTACCTTAATAATACCTTCGAATAAAATCCTCTTTTGCGAATTAAAGCCTATAAATAATATTCGTATTTATTGCATTATTAATTTATATCGTTTGACGTATAAGGCGATAATAACGTTCGATTCGGCTTTTATATCGATAACTTCATTAATTAGGTTTTTGCCGTTTTTATGGCTTATTTTAATTGTAAGTTTAAATAACGGGGTAATATATTTAACCGGGTTATATTATTATACCGACAAAACCTTTACTTTTTGTTAAGTTTCTAGTTTGTATCCGATATTTATGGTTAAAATCCTGAAAGTTCTTTTCGCTTTTAAAAATTTGGATTTTTTTACTTTAGCCTCGGTTATCTTAATCGTTTTTCTGCTTTTACGATTAAATATCTCCAAAATTTTAGCAGTTATGAAATTTTTGAAAGCTTTACCGAAATCTGGATAAACCTTTATTAATTCCGACTAGGTGATTTCGAATTTTTTTTGGGAGTTTTTACGGATTTTTTTTTAAAAAAACTTAATAATATATTTGTCGATTAATTTTCCATAGTTAAAAGTATTATCGGTTTGGATAATATTATTTGCTTACTTAATAATTAATATTTAAGTTATATTCTTTGTTTAAACTGCGTTATTTGCTTAAACGGTTAGTTCGATATTATAAAATAAGGATTTATTATATATCAAATTATTATTATCGGTTTTATTTTTTTTCGTTCCGTTATTAAACTTTTTTTTTCCTTTTTTAACGCGTTTAGCTATCATAATGCTAATAAGTACGGCAGGTTAATTAAAGTCGTTAACCTTCAGGGCACGGATTTCTTTTAAATGTCGGGTATTTTTACTTTTAACAAAATTATTTTATAATTAGTTACGTAAAAGTACCTTTTTATAAAACGGCTTTCCGTCCTTTTCGATAAAATAGGTTATATTAATCTTAATTATACGGTTTTAATTAATGGCAAAATCTTATTAGGACGGTTTTAAAATTTGTATAAGCTTCGGAAAATTAATAAAAATAATTAAGGTATTATCCAAATCAGTTTTAAGCGATTCCCTGCTTTCATAAATATCGTTTCGCCGATTAAAGTATCGTATCTTTTCCTTAAAGCAACTAGAAAAGCCCGGTAAGTTATGAATTTATTTTAAAACTTTTTTCTAAATTAGAATTTGCTGGTCGATAACTTGGCTTTTAAAAACCTGGGAAAATTATATTATGCTTAACGTAACTCGATTATTAAATATTTTTAAGTAAATCGTATATCCGTTATCGTTAAATAAAATCAATTCCGTATTTTTTATATTTTTAAATAAACGGTATTTATTTATATTATATCTAAGTTTTAAATAAAACTAATAAGTACCATAATTAAAACCGCCGTATCGTTTTTTTCGTTTTAAATAATTCCTTCGATAACTTTTACGACCTTAATAATTATCTCGGTTATAATAAAAGCTTAATCGATTAAAATTATTTAATTAAAAATTTACTGCATTAATCGAAAGGTTAATATCATAATTACGAACTTAAGGTATTTCTTATCCTGGCGGAACGTAATATTATAAATTTTAAACAATTTTTCGGTTACGTATTTCCTTTTTAAAAGTTTTTAAATTTTAAATTTATTAAGTTTAGGTAATTTTTAAGTTTTATAATATATTCGTAATTTCGGATACCTAATTAATTTTGTTTACTGGTATTTATCACGGTTAAAGGCTTTCTTATCGTTATTATTTAAATTATTAAACTAAATAAAACCGATCGTTATTTTTATAATCGATATTAAAACGGATATTTCCTTGCTGTCGGTTACGGCCTTTATATTTAAATAATCCAACCTTATTAAAAGTTTAATTTTTAATTAATATTAACGTATTATCGTAATTTATCGCATATAAATTTTTAAGGTTTATAATGGAATTATTAAAAACTTTTTCGAAATAACCGGCAAATAATCTTTTTAATAAGCTTTCCGTATATTCGTTTTCATTAACTATTTTTCCCTTTAGCTTGGATTTTTCCAAAATGTTTTTTACCTTAATAATATATTTTAAATAATATTTATAAACTTAATTAAGTTTATTACGTTAAACTTGCTTCGTTAAAATCCTTAATCGGTTTTTAATAATCCGGATTTACTTTAAGTTTTATAACTTAAAAATCTTTAAAATAACCTTAATAACGTTGTTTTATTTAGTAAATCCTTTAATAATAACTTTAACTTAATCCTTTATAATACTATTATTCGTTTAAAAAAATAATTTAATAATTATTTTAAATTTTATTAACTTATATTTTTTAAATAATTTATTAATTTCTTTAAGCTAATCGATAACTTTAATTTCAAAAAAACTAAAATCCGGAAAACTAAATAAGTTCGGAAAAACCATTAAAAATAAAAACCGGTCCATAAAATTTATTAAAAAGTCGTATCTTTATTAATTAATTTATATAAAGGGTATAACGTTTAATATCGGTACCGTAAATCCTATAAATAATTTTAAGGATTCGTAAAATTATACAATTTTTAATTCTTACGGGATTTTAATCGTAATTCCAAGAACTGCTTAAAAGTTTAAATTTTATATAAATTTTAAAAATTTAATCGGATTACTTAAAGGCTTTTTTTTATTAAGTTTATTTTCGTAAAAGTGCTTTATCGATCGGTATTAAATAATAATATTTAAAGTAAAATTTTGGTTTTTTTTTAAAATAAGAAATTTCGGTATAAATAAAAGGCCTTATTATCGTTTAATTTAAGTAATAATCTTAAAAAGTTTTAATATACTTTTAATAAATTTGTTAAAATTTATTTTAATTTTATTAATTTTATTAATTTTAAAATTATTCGGGTTTTAAAGCGCCGGATTAACGGGAATATATTTAGGTATAAGATAAATAATTATCCGTAATGTTTATCTTAAATATGTTTTCCTTTTTTTTATAATAAAAAAATAAATAACCTTTTTTTTTACTATTTATCGTAATAATTTTATCTTAATTAACGTATCGTTTTTGGCTTATATTAAATTAAGCCTTTTTTAACTTACTTATTAATATCTTTATTATTAACCTAAATATTTTAATATTAAAGTTAACCAAAAGTAACAAATCCTAAATAATATTTTTTAATAGTAATTAAATAAAATATTATTTAATTAACGCTAATAAAGTTTAAAGTATATTATTTATTATTTTTTTTTAACTTTCGTAGTATATTAAAAGATATTAATCCTTTTTCGTACTTTTCCTTTTATCCGTAATATTAATAACTTTATAATTTTAATCCTTTTTTTACTTAAATTCGTAACTTACTTTATATCGTTAATTTTATCGTCGGTTCCATTATCTAATTAATTAAAATCCGAATAATTACGTCGCTAACGACATAATCATAACTTTAATAATTTTAATTTAAAATATTTCGTAATTTTAATTTTGTTACGTTAATACTTACATAATATAATTTGTTTTTTAAATTACGTAATCGGTTTAAAACTTAAGTAATTAATTTATATTCCAAAACCGGTTACTTTCCGCGCTTATGTTTTTTTATCGTTTTCCAAATAAAGCCGTATCTTAAAATAAAGTATCGTAATTTTAACTTAACAGCTTTTTTATTAATCGCAAAAAAGGTTCCGGTATTATCGTAAAACCTTATTCTTTTCTTAGTCGTCGAGTTCGCGCATTATTATCAAGTCGTTATGTTCGTAATCGTAACCGTAATCATAATCGAGGTCGCGTTTTAATTAAGACCTTATCCCTTCCGTTTGATAATCGGAAATCGTAAGTTACCTCGGTAGCTAACTAAAGCCAGTTTCCTTACATTAATAGCCAAATAAATTAGGACGGCGTAATTTGGTCCTGATCAGTGCATATTTTATAGGAATATTACGATTAAGCCCGTAATTCAAAAGATAATAAAGGTAACGCAAATTATATTATGTGGTATTAAATCTATGTATGAAGCGATGATGAATGTCTCCTTTTTCTGGGGTTGCGCCCAGCGAAAAATGAACTCCTAGAAATACATGACTGGTGATGACTAATTGATCGGTAAAGCCATGTACCCGGCTCTGCACCCTGCACCATTTCAATATTAAGAAACTTTAGTATGAAATATATATATACGAACATTAGCTATACGGATATTCAGGGATTTATAAAACTTTAAAACGATTATAACGTACCTATTACTTTTTTAAAATAATATCAATAATAAAGAAAATACGATATTAATGCCATATATATAACAAAATAAAGACTCGACGATACAAACCATACGGAGAATTACAGTTATTATGAATCGTAAAACGACCATGAGATTTAGTTATTTTTAACTTTATTACCAAATTTTCATTATCAGAAAAATTAGTTACGGGTATACATTACAATAATATCTTTATAATCGTTAACCGATTTATAAAGTTTTCCTATTTTTTACCATATAATGAGTATACGGACGTAGAATAAATAACATACATCTTTTTAAAATATATCTTAGGAATATACAAATTACTGACGAAAATTGTTTTAAATAAAGAAATAACATTTACTCCGAAGTTTTAGCAAGGATTTATAGTATAACTAGGCCTAAACCATAAACTATCCAGCGTATTTAAACCCTAAACAAACGGATAAATAAAAAGAACTAACTAAACATTAGAAACTTACCTACGATATTATATTAACTACGAATAAAACGATTAAGTTTAAAAGTTACCAATCGCGTAGTTAGCCTATAATACCAGTTATTACGAACGCACTAAAACGACTTTAGCGAATACTAATTTTAGTTTCATACTAAAAGTCTACAAAGATACACGCCAAAAACCCGTAACGTCAAAGGAATCCTTATATTAAAACAACTTAAATAATTATACGCAAAAATAAAAACAAAACTTAAATTCGTACGTAATTAAATAAAAAAGTACTATAACCAAAAAAGATTAAAAGGATCAACCTTTTAAAAAGAAATCTACCTAACTACCAAAGATATCCAAACCAAACGACTAAATAAAAAACTTGATTTCAAATATATCGGCCCATATAAAATTATTAAGAAAATTTCAAAAAATAATTACCAATTAAAACTACCACTTAAAGTTAAACTCCATCCAGTCTTTCACGTTTCCTGATTCGAATTAACAGCAAACATTATTAAAGCTAATACAGGATACGAAAAAAAAGGTAAAAAAAGATATACTAATATACGAAACGGAAAAAGTCCTAGACATATGCAAAAAAAAAAAAACTTAC
Organism: Monosporascus ibericus; assembly: GCA_004154915.1. Lineage (NCBI taxonomy): Eukaryota > Fungi > Ascomycota > Sordariomycetes > Xylariales > Monosporascus > Monosporascus ibericus. The sequence goes on along the minus strand of QJNU01000121.1, from coordinate 42,836 downwards.
CAAATATTTAATTAAGTGAAAAAATTACCCAAACTTCGAAAATACCTAGGAACCCGCCAAGAATCTTATAAATACCTAGCGCTTATTAAAGAGCTTTTACCAGCAACGCCGGAACTACCAAAGGTACCTTAGTTAATATTATTAACAACGGACCAATTAATATTTTCGATACCCGATTAGTCCACCGAACTAAAAGCTTGTATTAACATAACCGCGTTAACCTTTAACCTAGCCTGCTTACGCTTTTCCTACTTCTTTAGCTCGTTTAATAACTAAAGCTCACGTTAAACCATAATAATACCTTTCGAACGGGCCAAAGCCTTTTATTTACATAACCAAATTAAACGAACCAAGGCTTCGTTTATTTTTTCTTAATATCGGCGCTAAATCTTTAGTTGGCGTTTTTAAAGTTCCAAAAACCGTTTTTTCATAAGCGTCTCCTCCCGCTTAAGGCGTTAATATTTACGACGAATGTTTTAAAAAAAATAAAGCGTTACGCCGGTATTATTATAAGAACGCCCGAGGAAAACATACTTCTTATAGCGCGATATATTTTCCATTTTCTTATATTAAAATCCTTTTGAAAAATACCAAGAATAAGGCATAACCTTAAAACCAAACTTGTTAAATACTTTTATAAAATCAATACGATGAACGGTAAAAAAATAAAGTTTGTAACGAGACTTGTCAATCCTATTAAATATGTTAAATATTGGGAAACCCCAGAAAATAAAAATAAGGAAAAGAAGTTATTTACGAAATTTTAAGATAAATAAATTAATTTTAAAAAACAAAAATCCTGAATAAGAGAAAATCGTATTATAGCCTAGCGGGGCTTGGCCTTTTTTAAACGATCGGAAATTACAAAATAAAGTTCTGATAAAAGAACCCGGTACGTAATTATTAATTACGGTACGTTTAATAATCAGGAATAACCTAAGAGACTATAATTATTATTAATTACAAAAAGAACAATAATTAAAAAGGATTTAGCGGATTTATTAAAAACTACGAAAGAAAATATACGCTTATTATCGCTATAATTTAAATAAATTACTAGCTTATAATATAACTTAATTACCTAGATTACCTTCAATAATCTGCTATTACCAAACGTAACTATTAAACACCTTATTACTTAGTTTCCCACGATACTATTGCTAACATAAACCGTAAGACTAGGTTTAATAGTTCGTTAAACCCCTTAGCCGTTATAGTTCTGTTAATTTATAGTTTTTAATAAGTCGTAATTTAGGTCGTCATTTATTAAAAATCGTTCCAGGATTTTCGTACGTAAAATTTCGGCTTTATTAAATGTACTTTTTATTATTTTATTTCTTACTCGTAACGGTAAAGATTTTAATTAAGAATTAAGCTTATGCCAATTAATAATTCTATATAATTTATCGTTCGTAAAGGCCGTTTTCGTAACTTTCCGCCAGTAATTCTTTTCGCCTTATGGATTACCGATAAAAATTACCTATATTCGTCCGTATAATTTCGATCCGGGTTATCCTGGTTGGTAAATTATTTATATATTTTCGAATTTTTATAAATACGGTAAATATTTTGGTAATTTTACGCCCATCATAGCGCCCGGTATCTTCGGTTTAATGCCGGTTTGCCTATTATTTTTATCCTTAATTAGAAAACTAAAATAATAACTTTTACCCGGGAATTCAGCTTTTCCGGCGAGGTTACCGGGCCCGTTTTCGGTAAAAAGGCTGCGCCCGTTATAATTAAGTCCGCAAATTTGTTTAGGTTTAATTTCGATATTTATAATTAGTATTATTTTTATTTCTTTTTGTTTTTGCCCGGAATAACTATTAAAAGCGTAAAAAGATTCGATCTGGAATTAAAGTCGTCGTATATGGAAATCTTTATAAAAGGGATATTAAAAAAGATAAAATCTAACACGTATTCCGTTTTATGCGTAAGTTTACGGGGTATGCTTATATAAATTATCCCGCTAGTAATAAATTATTACACAATATTTTTCCCTTTACTCTTTTTAACAGTTAATTTAAAATAGGTATGTTATATATTTTAATTATTTTTATTAAGTAATTATCCGGCGGTACTAAGCTGGTAACGTAATTAACCGTTACGTCCGTATAGGGCTTTCGATACGTCTTAAATATAAAGTATTTATTAAGGTTTAATTATAGTAAATTTTGAAAATAAACCGGTTATTATTATGATATCGCCAGGTAGCGCCTTTTTTAACGTAGGTTATAACCCGGGGCCTTTTTTTTTGTTCGCTTACTTATTTATTAATACGTAAAAATTAAATCCCGGATAATTTTATATTTTGGTATTTCTTTTTTCTTTTTTTTTACTTCAAGTTTTTAAATTTAAATTATATTTATATTTTAAACTTAATATAACTTTAATAACATAATATATAATATTAAGGTATTACGAATATTATATTAGGTTACGTATAGGTTACGTAATTTTAGTAGTTCGTTGTTATCCGTACGTCCTTTTCGGCGCCCTTATTTTCGTTTATTTCCCGTTATTATACGGGGGGGATTATTAGGGTATTCGTTGCCTTAGTTTTTATAGCCAGGCGTAAGCGTAAGCTGCGTTAGTTAATGTTAGTTATCGCAGTACTTCGTGTTTTAAAACGGGGTAAGCGATTTTTTAAGGTTATTTTGATAGATATTTTAACGTTATTTTCGGTATCCGTTAATTTTAACGCCGTAATTGGCCCTGATCCGGAGCTGCACGTTTTTCAAGGTATATAAGTAGGCCTAGACCTTGTAAAGATCGTTCCGCTATAGGTTCTTTTTTTGCCGCTAGCTGCCTAGCTTGGTTACGGTTTATCGGGTTTTTTTGCTATAAGTTAAGGTGGTTTTCCGTTTTCCGTAACTTATCCTTGTTCTGGTATAATATTTTCCTTTTGTATTTTTTGGCTTCCGCCTTCCGGACGTTTTTAGCTCGTTTTTTTATTAGCCGTATTAATTATCCTTTAATTCGTTTAAGTGCTATCGCGTAATTTCCGTATCCTGTTTAAAAAAGACTTTAATAGTTCGCGTATTTAAGGTGTCGATTATATTCGTTTTCCGAGTGGTAGTTTAGTTTATTTCTGCAGTTATTATATTACGTAATCCGTTAATACCGTCCTTTAATGTAATACTTTTGGTATTCCGGGTTATATAATTCGGTTACCGGTTTTTTCGTTATTAATTTAGATTACTCGTCAGTATTAAAAAAAATTAAAGGATTTAATTAAGCTTAAAAAAATATTATCCAAGTTCTGCGGTTAATTATAAGATTAGGTTCGTACCTCGACGGTTTGCAATTTATAGGCCAATATTTAATTTATACGTAAATTTTATTATAAATAACGTTTTACGTATTAATAACGCGTTTCGGATTAATATAATCTGGAAAAGTATGCGGTATATTTAATATTACGTAGGTATATTATTATTCCGATATTTAAATATTATCGGCGTTTATAATTTTACTTAAACGTTATTTTACGTCCGGTTCGAAAAACGTATTTCGGATTTATTTAATAGTTAGTTTAATAAATTAATCCATATTCGTAACCGTAATATTCGGGATATCTGGCAGTTATACCCTTAAAGTTTCGAAGTTTTTATATATAATAATTTTTAATATAAAAAGTTACTTTTTATAAGTTCGCCGTTTTTCGTTTAAACGGATTAAAATTTTATTATTTCTTTTATTAAAAATTTAAGATCCGGTAAAGCTAATTTTGATCATTAATTTAGCAACTTTTATACCGTTATTTAAATCAAAGTTATAATTCAATTTGGTTATATTAACTTAGGAAATTTATTTATTTTTTATTTTCGAATTAATGAATTACGAACTTAATAATTATATAAGGGCGTAAAGCGTTCCGTTAAAAGTCGAAAAAACCCCGTATTAAAATAACTAATAAATATTTCGACAAAAGATTTGCTTTATTTTATAATCCGTTTAATAATTATTTTTATAGTCTCTAACGAACGAATTTAGGTATTTAATTAGGTTTTTAATAATGTATTTTTTAACTTAAATTTATCGTTTTATTTCTTTAAATCGGGGGGTAATAGCTAAAGTTATAATATCGGGTTAAGGTCGATTGGCGGCCTTTCTATTAATAAAGTTTATTATTAAAAAGGCTTAGATATTAATAGGGTTTTTTTTTTCGCTATAATTATGTAAGGTTTAAGGGGGTAAATGGCTTAGGTTGTTAAATATATTAAGCTATGTCGTTAGGAACCCTAATGGGCTGCTGTAATATGGTAGGGGCTTTTATCTTCGTCGATTGCTGGTAGTTGCCAGCGATCCCGAGATTTTAGCCTTGGTGTTTTAGCTCAGTTAATGACGAAGTCGCCAAAAGCGCTAAGAGTTAGGAAATTGAATGTGATGTACGCTTAAGCACTAACAGCTCTAAACGTACGGATGAAATATAGAAGGAAAGGTGCTGCTGCTAACATAAACCGTACGACTAGGTTTAGTAAACCGACCACCCGTTACATTATTAATAGCAGGACCTATACCGCCACGAAGACCACTTATTATGGACATAATATCCATCCACGAAAGCTTTAAATGGATGGGTGTTTATCTTAGGGAAAGCTAAATGGGTGGCGTGGGCTTGGCGGTTGCGTAACAAATTGCGCAACCGGTGGACTTCGGTGGAGTTACTTTAACCTCTGCTAGGGAAAGAGCTTCCGTAAATTCACCGTTCACAGATAAAGGGTGCTCCAGCGACTTCGTTATCTCCAAATTGTAAATCCTCAAACTCTTCCCCGGCGACTCTATCAGCGACCTCAGTGCAACTGTCGGTCAGAGTATCCAGCCGTTTGTTGGCACGATGATCAATTGTCTCCGGTCTAGAGGAGGTGGAGTTGTCGATCGGTGTAAATGGGGGGGAGGACGGGTCCCTGGCAGCTGTCAAAACATAAAGGGGCGTGAGGCTGGTCGAGCGTAATTACAGACCCAAGCTTGATGAAATCTGAGAGCTACTGTACCTAGACTAGGCAAGAATCCTGATGTATGAGACAGGAGTTCAAGTGCATAGAAGAAGGCCTAGCCGCGAGCATTCAATCTATAGCTTGTGAAGGAGGATTGCATTTACAGCTTTGAAGTCAGGCGAAGCAACGCAACGGAGCAATCGATATCCCTAGAGATTTAAGTACAGCGCACATCTATCGCGACCCGGTTGTGGTAGATCCGTTATCAACCATTGTCCCAATACATCTAAAGTTGGACACGACTGACTAAGTATGCATACCTGCTACGTGGTTCCCATAGCTTCCGCGGGCTAATTTTATAGTTGTTCGTATGGTGAGCTAGCGTCTCAACAGTTTTATTCCAACTTATCTTTCGTGAGAACTTCGAAACCAGTCGTGGATACAACCAGCACGAATGGGAGGACTCGAGAATCATGGTAGCTACCTGACTTACATGCAATGCACCGTATATTCACTCTTTGATCCACATAGCAGTCCGAGGCGATCGACTATAAATCACATCTAAATTCTGAGACGTGGGAGTCGTCCCCTCCGAACAGGTAAAGCTGTTGTCACAGTCGATACAGAAGCTGCCAGCTCCTCCCCGCAGGTGGGCTTATTTCGAACAGTATCCATTTTGGAAGTGAAGGACCTGTTTCAGGCTTATGGGCGCCTTCCCTTCTGCAAACATCCACCAGAAAGCCCGGCACAATGACAGCCTTTGAGGAACACAGTTTGGTCGTGGTTCCAAGCCATCCACCAGAGCGGCATGAATTCCGGAGATCATCAAACCATAGAAACTCTCGCCGCAGAAGACCTACCTCTTCAAGAACTCCAACGTCATGGATCCCGCAGATGGGGTCGTCCGCTCGAAAATGGAAGTGAGGCTTGCGGGCGGCCTTATCCAATACGTGAACAACCAGGGGTCAGGCCTGCCAGGCGACTACAGAGACTCGACCGTGGTGGACGTAACCGGGAAGAAATACATCTGCCCGGGCCTCATCGACCGCCACATCCACCTGAGCTCCGTACCGGGCGACGCGGACCTGACGGGAGTCATCCCCTCGAGTCCCACCGTCTCGTTTATGCGGCAGCCGTTCGCCCGCACGCAGATGTTGGGGCGGGGGTTCACGACGTGCGCGACTGCGGGGGCGCGATGCTCGCCCTCAAAGGAGGCCATCATGGACGACGTGTTTCTCGGTCCGCGGCTCTTCATCGCGAACTCCGCGCTCTCGCAGACGGGCGGGCACGGCGCATCCGCTCGGCGCACAACCGCTCGGGAGCAGGCGAGATGTGCTGTGGCGGCAAACGCGCGTCAGGCGCTCGGTCGTCTGTGAAGTGTCCCCGGGTGCACGCGCGAGCAACTGCGCACGGGCGCAGACTTCTCAAGATCATGGCCGGCGGGGGCGTGACTTCGGCGACCGACCGCCACGGTAACACGCAGTTCACGCCCGACGAGGTGAGGGCCGGCAGCGAGGTGGCGCGGTGCTACGGCTCCTTGGTCACAGCGCTCTCGCGCGTCGTCGACAACGTCGTTGCAGACATCGGGCACGGCAACCTCCTCGACGAGGGCACGGCACGCTACATAGTGGAGCGCGGCGTCTGGCTGACGCCCAAGCTCGTGACGTACGATACCATGGCGTCCAACAACCACGCCGACTTCCTGCCACCAGACAACCAGCCGAAGAACTAGGAAGTGCTGGCTCGGGGGCTGTGCTCCATCGAGATCGCCGCGAGGGCCGGCGTCGCGATGTGTTTCGGCTCCGACCTGCTCGGGCCCCTGACGGCCGAGTAGTCGAGAGAGTTCGGCATCCGCGCCAGGGTCCTGGACAGTAAGGAGCTGCTGCAGTGCGCTATGGTCAATGCCGCTAGGATGCAGAAGCAGGATGGATTTCTTGGGCAGGTCAAGGCTGGCTCCGCGGCCGATGTACTGATTCTGAACGAGAACCCGCTGGAGGATGTTAGTATCCTCGATAACCTTGAGAGGCATGTGCTGGTCGTCATCAAAACGGCCGGGCGTATGAGTCAAGGTAAAGCGCCCTCGGCCCTATCAAAACGTTTCACATCCCTCGGCCGCGTTTGTACTCACGGGCGACTACATATGTGACTCTCGAAAGGAACTCATATAATCGCTGACATCGAGGGGTATAGATGTTCTTGTCTACCGGAAGACGTAAAGGAGACGAAGCGCAATATAGAATAGCCCCTTGGTAAAGGTAGGATCATAAAACTCTCGCATCCATAGGTTGATGCAGTGTGCCACGATATGCATCGTAGCCTGCCACTGCCCACCAAGATGGAAGTGAATATTTATTATGAGCATCGTGTCTAGGCAGGTTACGGATGACATTGGCCTCGAAACCAAGAGAAATCCTACGTTGGGCATAGCCTTCCCCGGACGGAGATCCCAGCTATGCTCTCTGAACATATCCTGAGGAAACATTATATTTATCTAGAAGAATAGCACGGCTCTCGTTATGAGTGTCCCAGGATGACATCTTATGTCTTTCCCACGGCCCTTCAGGACGAGCACGTGTGGGCCAACTGATGTCTGAATAGGCGGAGTCTGGGGTAGAGCAGCTTCCCACAGGCCTTAGGCCATCAGTATGCGGCGTTCAGTACAAGTGTATTCCACAGAATATTTGGCCAGATCTGGAAGACATTCCGCCCGAAAGATCGTGAAAGCCAAAATCCGAGTAGATTCATGAGCTGTATTGAGCAATACTTATGTCACTTCATCTGCAAGGCTTACTTGATATATACAACGGAAAGGCATCTCGTTCCATCACAACGCGTCCAAGCCCTCCGTCGGCCTCGGGCCCCCCGTACTCCGCACCACCTCCTCGGCCCCGCTCGCCTTCCACGCGCTCACGATCAGGTTGACGATGTGATCCACGCCGACCCCCTTCTTGACCTGCGCGAACACCGTGGGCCCGCCGTCGCGCATCTTGCGGGCGTCGCGCTCCATGACGTCGAGGTCGGCGCCGACGGCCTCAGCGAGGTCCGTCTTGTTGACGACGAGCAGGTCGCTCTGCGTGATGCCGGGGCCGCCTTTGCGCGGGATCTTGTCGCCGCCGCTCACGTCGATGACGTAGATGATATAATCGGCCAACTCGCGGCTGTAGTTGGCCGCCAGGTTGTCGCCACCGCTCTCGATCAGGAGCAGGTCCGCCCGCCCGACGGACGCGTGCAGGTCCTCGAGCGCCGCCAGGTTCGCGCTGATGTCCTCCCGCACCGCCGCGTGCGGGCACCCGCCCGTCTCGATGGCGCGGATCCGCGACGCCGGGAGTGCCCGGTGCCGCGTCAGGAACTCGGCGTCCTCACGCGTGAAGATGTCGTTCGTCACCGCCGCGATGCTGTACTTGGTGCGCAGCGCCAGGCAGAGCGCGAGCATGAGCGCCGTCTTGCCCGATCCGACAGGTCTGGAACGCGGTTCGGTTAGCTTACAATTACCTATATGGTTCGGGTTTGTGTGCGGTTTGCGCAGGAAAAGCTCCCGCTTGAGTATGCTCTTGTCATGTGACACCCATCATCTGCAGGCTTGCTGCCATGCTGCCATTCGGTTGGGAGCCGGTATCAGTTGATGCGCATGCATGCGTGCCATATGTGCACAAGGGCAGTGCGTAGCCCTGCAGCTTTATTCGGTATAAAACCATGTAGCCCGACACTGGGAGCCACCCAGAGCCGCTGCAGAGTATCTGAGTAAGGAGACGAAGGACGCCTTTCCTTTTCCCAATACAAGGAACGAAAACCAGTGGTAACTCCGAGAAACCTACCCTCCAATACCGATAGTAAAGGCCCTCTCATTCCAGTCGCGGCCTTCGACTATGGGCATCTCCCGACCCAGGTAGCTGCCCGGCCCATCGAGGATCTCATGGGAGTGTCCATGCTCTGCAGCGGAGAAGCCATCATGAGAATGGCTGGTTACGCCGTCGTGGGAGTGAGCATGAGACATGTTCTGTGGATAATAATGATCCAAAATAAGATGGAAGACCCAATTATACTTGTATATTAACCTTAGAACAGGGCAAAATATATGTGTGCAAAACCTGGTCCTATTATGGACTCTGGTCTCTTACGATTCGGAGGACGCCTGTACAGGAAATGGAGGGGCAACTCTTCTTACATGTTTTTCTATGAGGGGCATTCACCCCAACTCTATCATACCCCACCTCCTTCCCCAAGTGCTTTGGAAAGGCTGATCAGGAACTCCTATCTACTCAAGGTCCATGTCTGAACTTTCGAATAATGCATGTTTGGTTAAATCCGGTTTGGTTTAAATAAGACGCCTCATTCACAGGTAAAAGTGCTCGGTAGAAAGAATAGTAACAAGCGTTCAGTCGTTACATGAGCTCTAAACCTTTATTTTCGGTTCCAACTATACTTATAGCTTATAACCTAGTAAATGCTTACATGAAAAGATATAAGCTATGTCCGAGGACCTATCAGAACAGATCCCATAAGTATAGAGACGTCTACTTTTACTTATACGAAATATTGCTGTTTTAGATTATGTTAAAGGATCCCACTCACCCTCATCCCTACTTAAGATGGCAGTAACACAGAGCTGTGGGCCAGTCGTCTTCCGACCAGAATTCTTAGCCCATATTGTCCAATCCGATCCGCTACAGATTCCCTTACACGGTCCAATACCACCAAGCTCGTTCAACAAATACGCATCTGAATTGGTCTAGTAGCCAGGATACCTGCTTGTTTAGTAATACACCTATGCTGTAGTTTAGGGAAGTATATGTAGGTTGTAAATCGCAGAAAGGGGACGGACCCATATCTCGTCTAGTTCGTGTTAGGAACCTGCATCTCGCTACTATCATCCACTTACCATTTAGCGAAACTTAGAGTCTTAGGACTTGCTTAAGCCGCATCTTTCTACTAATAATTTGGGCCAAAAGGCTTGATTCCGAATCTCCATTAGTTTGCTAGCTAGGCTACTTACTTATTTAATAATACACCTATGTTATAATTTACGGAAGCATGTATAGGTAGTATAATCGCCAGAAAGGGGATGGACCTATACTTGCCCAGTTCGTATTAGGAACCCATATTTCGTTACTATTATCCACTTATCATTTAGCGGAACTTAGAGTTCTAAGGCTTATATCGGCTGTATCCTTTACTAATAATTCGAGCTCAAAGAGCTCCATTAGCTAGTCCCGGTTGGTTTAGTAATTAGGATGCTTGCTTCAGTAATATACCTGTGCTGTAATTTAGGGAAGTACAATCGCTAGAAAGGGGACGGACCATACCTCGTCTAGCTCGTAGTAAGAACCCACATCTCGCTACCATCATCCACTTACCATTCAGCGGAACTCAGGCTTTTAAGGCTTCTTTATCCTGGGTTTTTTCATTAATTGATCGAGCCAAAGGAGCAGATATGAGCCTCTCGATTGGTCTAGTGGTAAGGATACCTGCTTGTCATTAGGAAGAAAGTTCCTTTCATAGAAGGAACGACGATACGCAGGTGGCCGGGGTTCGATTCCCCGATCGAGAGCAACATTTTTATTTGTTATCTCCTTTTCCGAAGCAGAATTTAATTAATATTTCTTTTGGCATTTATGTTAGCAATCACAGTAATCGAATACAGGAATCTGGCGCAACTCTCCAATGTGTTGGCTTTATGTGTTCTAAAAAAGGACACATTTAGTCCGTAACCAACCACCCTTACATATACGATTAGGTGGTAAAAGGATCATCTTTGGGCAAAGGGTGTGCCGGGTTACCCCATCAAGATTTACCTCACTAAAACCATGCCCTATTTTTAAGGAATGGCTGTGTTTAAAAGGTTGTAGCTGCCTCTGCGGCGCAGCTGTGGCTAGGGCTTTGCAAAACCTGTAGCTCTAGGTACCTACCCATAAAGAAACAAGACCATTAAAACAGGCCTGACCAAGTTGTGATTTTTTTGGCTCCGTTTGGTGCCCTCCCATACAAAATTTTCAAAATCTATATTCGAAGCCCACAAATAAAATAACGACAAAAATTCATTATCAAATAACCAAAAATACCGTTATATACAGCTTTGAAAAAAACCTTTTAACCATATATATAACTTACCAATCGGAATTGGTTTGGCTGAGATACTAAAGAAAGAAGTGGGAATTTCCGATTGGTGCAGACCTTCTAACCGCAATGCCCTCATGGCTGCGACGTTACAGCCACAACCCGTACGGCCAAAAGAATGGCTGGACGGGCTTCTCCCATACTGAATTACCTTTGGAAGGCCCATGACAAAATGTTGGGAACGGTGGTTTTTGCGTCGCAGCCATGAGGGCGTTCCGGTCAATCAAGTCCGGAACCTTCTCATGGCTGCGACGCAACAACCACAACCCGTACGGCCGAAAAGATTGATATACGGGTTTCTCCCATACAAAATATACTTGGAGGCCCGGTATACGATGATGCGACCGATGGTTGTACTGTCGCAGTAACGAGGGCGTTGCGGTTGCCTATTTCCCAGACCTAAACCTAGCCATATTGGCTGCAGTTGCCGTCTAAGAAAATTTGAAAAAATTCCTATATGCATATTAGCGTATATTCGAGGCGTATACAAAATATCATGCTTATTGGAAGCAAATGGGCTATAAAGCAATATTTTTATTTAATCCTTTTAAATCTTTGGCAAGAATGGAAAGAAAGTTGTTAATTTTCGTGACGGCGCACCAAATGGACCCTCCTTTCACAGAGTTATATCTCAGACCCCGCCGGCTCATTAAAGAAATATGGGGTTTGATTGGCTAATTTCTAGCGTAATACAACAGTATGTATATTTGAGAACGAGCCAGGGAGGCCTGAGCTAGCTGAGGTAAGCTTCTATGGTATTTCTATAGAAAGACAGCCCTCTCTGCCTGTAGTATTTGCGCATCATATTGACTCTGCGGCGTAGTCGAGGGAGCCGGCCTCTAAGCTATAATACTCCGGTTCATGAACTTGGTTTAGAAGTGCCTATGTGACAAATTGTTCTCTGTAAAGACCTCCAGCTTAACGTGCGACGAGGACGAGTGATCAAAGAAGATGCTTCTCGATTCACGCCTAGAACGCCCGTACCTATTTCCCATCCCACCCGAGACGTCTAACCCATCTGTCCGTCATCGTCCATCATAATCATCTAATTTAACTAAATGAGATCCTCACCCATAGTCTGATCGTCCTGATGAGCTCTGGCTGTGCCCTCCTCGAGCAACGGTCCCGCGAATGGCCTCGCGCTCCGCGGCCACATCCTCTTATACAGGCTAATGCCGATGCTGTCCTGGGGGTTGATGCGGCCGTCGAAGTTGGCTTTGAAGTAGCCGTGGGTGCCCAGCGCCTCTTTGATGTAGCCGCTCCGGCCGCGCTTCGTCCACAGCGGCAGCGCCTTGAACCACTCCACGTCCTCCCGGTTGAAGAACATGTAGCGAACGGTGACGACCTTCTTGTGGATGTGGTACGGGTGGCCCGTGAGGATAACGCGCTTGGCGATGACCCTCGACGTCGAGGGCGCCCGGGCGGTGCCCGTCGCGACTAGCTGCAGGGGCAGCCCGGCCTCTTCTTCGTCCGCTTCGGGAACCGTGCGCCTGAAGAATAGCGTAGGGACGGATCCCCAGGTGATGGGCCCCATGAACGAGGCGATGCCGGACTGTCCGGGATGTAGATAGCGACAGTATTTATGGACGTCATTCTCGGTGCTGCCGCTAACTGAGAATAGGGGGTTGACGACGAATCTCCGAGGGCCACATTGGACGATGAGCTCCTCCTTGGCCTTGATGGACTTTTCGTAGTCTTCTTTGTGGACGACATCGAAGTTCAAGGCCGCCTTCTTGTTCTCGTGCCGTAGGAGAGAGAACAGCGTGACGGGGTGCGAAGGGGTGTAGAACTTCGAGAGTTCCGCCGGAACACCCCTGAGATGAACATGGACTCTCGTACCGGGTGCGACTCCGCCCACAATAGCTTCTTTTAATGCGTGGTTCCGCGACGATTGGTAGTTGGAGACCTGAAGTAACCTCGACCATTCCTCCGGTTGGTATGGCCGATCTTCCTCCTCATTCCAAGGACTCGTCCTCAGACTCTTCAGCCCTCTGTACTTAGCCAGCCTCTCACGCGCGAGAACATTCGGGTGCAGTTCGATCTCGTCGGGGAACTCCATGTCCTCTTCCGCCTCGTCCCGCTTCCTCCGCCGATAAGCCTGTAGTTGCTCGGCGTCATCGTCCTCGTTCGGCTCAGTAAACATCTCGGATTGGGGATACTCCGACATAGCGGCCTCTGTTGGCTCGGGGCCAGCGACGCCTTCCATGCCATCCTCGGGAGCTGCTGCATCGCCTTCCTCAGCAATGTCCTCCATCTCGTCGTCCATGTCGGAGTCGGAATCTTCAACATCATCCAAGAACCAAGCTGCTTGGTAAGATGAGGTCCCCTTCGGTAGCTTCTTGGGTTTAGCTCGTTCTTCTGGCTCCTCTTCTGAGAAATAGTGGTGATCATCTAGTAGAACGCCTTTCTTGTTTGGCACAACGGCGGGCGCTTCGCCGTTGCCGTCAACATCGTCCATCGTCGCTTCTTCTGGAGCCAGCTCGGCAACGTCATCCTGGTCGTCACCAGGCGCCTCCAAGACGTTTTCCGATTCGGCTTCGCCGACGGTCATACCGTCATTTCCCCTCCTCCCGGTCGAGAGGGGGGCAGCTGCGATCTTCTCGATCTGGAACGTGCCCCAGTCTCCCACGTGTACTAGCCGGTCTGCCTTGAGACCTTTCCCCCGAACGACACCTGTCAAAACAGTAGTCTCAGTTTCTGATGTCGGCCATTGGACGTTATCGATGAGCATCCAAGATCTTTGGTCTCTCCAGTTAACGCCCTTAGGTGTTGTGCTACAGAGCGACCTCATCAAATTGGAGCATTCTTGTCTCGAGTCAAGGCTGTAAACTTTCTCCTGGCCAGGATGGAAATGGGTCATGAAGGATGCGAGGGACTTGACGACATCGGGCCGTGCTTTGGCCGGCTCGATCTTATCTAAGTGTTGCACAGCAGTAAACAGTGTAGACATGCCCTGGTTCTCGACGCTTCGGATGATCAATTCGCCCAGCGGATCAACCTCAACCTCGGCCGATAGGACAAAAACCACGTAATCGGCGACTCTGGCGGCGTCCATGCACGCTGTCAAATCCCTCTTTAAGGGGACATATTGGAGCTTTTGCTTGAAGCGCTCCACGGTAACCCGAAAGGTGGTATCGAGTAGTTCAGACTGGATATCGAGGCTGTCGTTGAGGCTCTTGATGGCTGAAGCGGCGTCGCCGTCGGCGCAAAGCGGAACGACGGCAACGATCCGAGGGGCCGCATCGCGTCCAGAGAAGATAGATGTCTCTTTCTGATGTTCCTTATGTTTGGTGATTTGGCGCTGTTTCGCCTGGTTACGACGAGCTAATTTGGACATGACGTGTTGATGGGGAGTCCTCCGCTGTCCTCGCTCACTGGGGACCTTGCCTATTCGCGAAATGTCCAACATTAGCAAACCGCCAAACCCATAAAAAAGGCCATATGTAGATCTCATTTAGCTACAACTCACCTTTTGCTTCGTCGCGTAGGGCGCCTTTGGTCGCCTTCTTGGATTTAAAGGGCTTATGCGAAACCTTGGTGGTCGGCCGATGAGAATGGGTGGCAACGGCGGAAGGCATTTTGCCGTCACCTCCTGCTTTAAATCTGAAAGGTAGCGAGGCCAGATTGAATAGGCGGCGAATCCTTTCTCCCGATTGTAACCTTAATCCCTTCGGATGTATGTTTGGAACTATGCGTCACACCGAGTAGAAGAGATTTTGCGTACAATATCCGCATTCACCAAGGGTCAGCCAGGCAATCTTCACCCCGTAAATCCCGTTAAAAGAGGCTTGAATCGTGTTTGGAGGGGCAAATTGGTGGATGGTTTATCGGTGGTGGGCTTTTGAATCCACTGAACCATGCATTTTGTGCGGACAGCCGGGCTAACCTAGACAGCCCACTTCGATAAGAAACTTTTTGGTGGGGCTAGCTGAATTATCACATTATCATGTTATCAAGCTTATCGATACCAACCGCTAAGACTGTTTGACTGTCTTGTTGCTTGGAAATTTTGGTTGATCAAACCTTCAAGCCAGCCAACCGGGCACATTGCGCTCCTAGACGCGTCACGATTCTACACTCAACAGACCAGATAGGGCCAAGATGGATGTCGATACCGAGGCTACCAATGGCCGCGACAACGGCAATGCCGACGATCATGACAATGGCGCACTCGTGGTTCGAAGCGCTAGGACCGAACTTATCCCCAAGCATGAACGAATAAGACGTCGGCGAATGAAAGAAGCCCAGCGAGAGTACGGCCGCGGTTCCAAGATAGATACGAAGGGGATCAAGGACAAGAAGTTACGGAGGAACCTGAGCAATCTCGAGCACAAGTACAAGACGGCTACCATCAGAGCTAAAGATGCCGAAGTGCTCCTGGAGAATACGGCCGGTTTCCTCGAGCCCGAACATGAATTGGAAAGGACGTATAAAATTTCACAGGAGGATATACAGGACAACGTTGCAGTCGAAACCGCCAAGAAGCGCTTTGAGCTCAATCTGTCGGACAAACTGGGCCCTTACATCTCCGACTACTCGAGAAACGGCAGGGATCTGTTGCTAGCGGGACGAAAGGGACATGTTGCGGCGATGGACGTAAGTTCAACCCCTGGAGAGTGTGGCTGCGATATACTAAAGTCTGGCAGTGGAGGACAGGAAAGCTGGGCTGCGAGTTACAACTAGGCGAGACGGTACGCGACGTGCGGTGGCTACATTTGGGCCAATTCTTTGCTGTGTCCCAGAAGAAATACGTCTATATATACGACAGGCAAGGCGTGGAAGTTCATGCCTTGAAGAAACACCAGGAGGTCTCCCACATGGAGTTCCTACCGTACCACTACCTCCTAGCAACGTTGGTTAGTTTGGCATCGGTATCCAGGCCCTCTACTTGTCGCTGACCACCTAACGTAGGGATCGTCTGGGTATCTGAAGTACCAGGACGTCTCGACCGGCCAACTCGTCAGCGAAATACCCACGAGACTGGGACCGCCTGTCTCGCTGACTCAAAACCCATATAATGCCGTCTTACACGTATGAGTCCTCGATTCTATAATTTATGAAAACTTCTGTTAACCTAGACTCAGTGCGGACATCAAAACGGCACCGTTACATTATGGTCGCCAACGTCTCAAGGTGAGCATCCGTATTACCCGCCTCTTCCTTGGTCCATTCCTCTGGCTAGTGGCTCTTGAATTCGACTTTGAGTCTTCTAAGGGCTACTTGTGCTTTCCTTTGGACGAGCACCTGCTGACCTTGCTCTTCGAATAGAACCTTTAGTAAAGTTGCTCGCACACAAGGGTCCTGTCCGCTCTATAGCCGTCGATAGGGAGGGCCGATATATGGTATCGGCAGGTCAGGAGCGGAAGATGGCAGTGTACGTACCGCCCCCTGGCTGTTATGCACGGATATGTACTCACGATAACCTAGGTGGGATGTTCGAATGTTTAAAGAGGTTAATAGTTACTTCACACGGCAACCAGCTTCATCCTTGGCTATATCAGACCGGAATCTCACTGCAGTAGGTTGGGGAACCCAAACGACGATATGGAAGGACCTCTTCGTGAAGCACAGGGCCGAACAGGAGAAGGTCCAGAGCCCATACATGAACTGGGGCGGGGAAGGCAAGAGGGTCGAAAGAGTCCGTTGGTGCCCGTACGAAGCCTTGCTCGGGGTCTCACATGATTCCGGCTTCTCCTCGGTGATAGTGCCGGGTGCGGGAGAAGCCAACTTCGACGCGCTCGAAGTCAACCCCTTCGAGACTACCAAGCAGAGGCAGGAGACGGAGGTCAAGTCGCTACTGAACAAGCTGCAACCCGAGATGATCGCGCTGGATCCTAACTTTATCGGAAGCCTCGATTTGCGGTCGGAGCAGCAACGCCAAGCGGAGAGGGATCTCGATGCCAAGCCAGTCGATATCGAGACGGAGATAAGGAACAGAGCTCGCGGGAAGAACAGCGCCCTCAGCAAGTATCTGAGGAAACAGCGCAAGAGGAACGTTGTGGACGAGAAGAAGCTTAAGGCGGAAGAGATCTGGAGGGAGCGGCAGGAGAAGAGAGACAAGCAACACGAAGAGAAGCAAGCAAGCCTCGGCCCGGCCCTGGGAAGGTTTGCGAGGAAAGAGTAGTAATGGCATCCATTGATGGTAGGTGGGATAGAAGGAGACATGAGATGATACCCTTGGAATCCGATTCTGGTGATTGCACGCGTGTACTCACATCCATCATATTTTCACCCCTTTACGGGCTCTGATTCCAACCCATCAGGCTACCGGTCCTCTGAATAATCAACCTCTTAAATAAACTCGAGGTCCTTCAAGCATGATGCATGTCTCCGTTGTCCGCGTGTGGATACGAGACATTTATGTGGCACAAGTAAGACAAGCGGACAAAAGACGACCAGGAGACACACCAACATGCAGCTGCCTAGGGGGGGAAGGGCTGACATCATTGATAGTGGCCACCTGGCAACCGAGAGGTTCATGCATCTGACAGTGGCACGCTCTAATTGGGTCGGCTGATGCGAAGCCACTTGGTAAAATAATAAAAGCCCCGTCTAACGTAGCTTAGCACAAAGTTTAGCTCGATGAGTCTGGGCTACGTATTGTGCAGTATGCGTATCATTTTACCCTGTAAGATCGTACGTAATCAAAGGGGCCCCGGCCGATGGAGGGCCCTGAGGTACCGGATGTCATTTCTACACAATACAGTACAATACAACACAACACAATACTCAATCATCTCAAATCCTCCCTCTCTCCCTCTCTCTCTTTCCCTCTCTATCTGTCTCTCTATTGCTACTCCAAGCATTGTGACTCTGTTGCTTTGCGCATTTCCGCTCGAGTCAGAATTACGGGCCATGGCAGTTCCTTTCTCCAAATCCTAAAGCTCAGCAAAAATAAAAACGAAGCTGTCCATATTTTTATCCCCCCTTGCCACTGGTAAATCCACCATCATGAACGGGAACGCCCACATGGCTTCGGTTGGCGATGGGCCGACCGACGCTCAATACGAACACGGCATCCAAGTCATTGATGAGGACAAGCAGTTCAAGTACGTAGAGGCTTTTTGTTTTGGAGCTATCAGCGCGCTTACCCCCGGCGACGACGCCTAGCTTGCACCCCGTCTACTCGCTAACACCATGCGCCTTGCAGTCCTCATATCAATAGCTATCTTCAAGCGACGGATGTTTCCGAGGCCGGGTTTAATTACCACCTCATATCCGTTTTTGGCTCCCAGTCCACCGGCAAGTCTACTCTGCTGAACAACCTCTTCGGCACCGAGTTCAACGTCATGTCCGAGGCCGAGCGACGTCAGACGACAAAGGGAATATGGATGTCTAAGAATAAGAGGGCCTCTATGGCCGACAACATCCTCGTCATGGACGTGGAAGGTACCGACGGACGCGAAAGAGGAGAGGACCAGGATTTCGAAAGGAAGAGTGCGCTCTTTGCCTTGGCTACTAGCGAGGTTCTTATAGTCAACATATGGGAACACCAAGTAGGATTGTACCAAGGAGCTAATATGGGCCTGCTGAAGACCGTTTTCGAGGTCAACCTCCAAATCTTCCAGAAGGACAAGCAGTACGTCAACAGATGGGTATACGCCAGTACCCTGTCCCTCTTCTTGCTAACGCCCGTTTTCCTAGGTCGACCCCGCGTTCCCTCCTCTTCTTCGTCATCCGCGATCACATTGGTGTCACTCCTCTATCAAACCTCCGAACCACACTGGTGCAAGATCTTACGAAAATCTGGTCATCCATATCGAAGCCTCAGGGCCTGGAAAATTCCCGCATAGAGGACTACTTCGATTTTGCTTTCGCTGCGTTGCCCCACAAGATCTTACAGCCCGAGAAATTCGTTTCCGAGGTTCAGGAATTAGGGAAGAGATTCATCCCGGGAACTCCGAGGTCTAAAGAGCAGGGAGAGAATGGCAAACAAGAGCTCGCCGGTGGCGTCTTCCTGCCCGAGTACCACCGCAGGATCCCCGCTGATGGCTTCTCCGTGTACGCCGAGGGCGTCTGGGACCAGATTGTCAACAACAAAGATCTGGATCTACCTTCACAACAGGAACTACTTGCGCAGTTCCGCTGTGACGAAATCTCCAGGGAAGTGCTAGTCTCTTTCGACGAAGTCATCGCTCCTCTAGAGGAGCAGCAGGCCGAGTCTACCCACAGTGGGAAACCGGTTGTTCTGCCAGACCTCGGTAGCACTGCAAGGTCGGCAAGGGAGAAGTGTGTCAAATCATTCGAGGTCAATGCCAGCAGGTATCATAAGGGAGTGTATAAGACGAAGCGAAGCGAACTTGAAACCAAGATTGACCAGCGGCTGAAGGCGCTCTATCACGGCCAGCTTTCTGCCGCTCACAAGTCGGGCGTGGCTGCGTTCAGCGACGCCGTATCTGGCAAGGTCAAATCGGGCCAGAAGTCCGGTGCAGCTTACGAATTTGCCGAAATTGTGGACAAGGAGAAGAAAAAAGCCCTGGAGAGCTTCGAGAAGGAAACCCAGAGTCTTTACATAGAGGGAGTGCCGTGGGCCAACTTCAAACCGCAGTACCAGCTCTTCGAGAAAGAACTCGATGCGGTCAGCGCCCGTCTGCGTAAGGATGAGATGCGGCGACTAGCGACGAGAGTCGAACGCTGGGTCAAGTCGCGGCTCGGC
Source organism: Monosporascus ibericus (assembly GCA_004154915.1). Lineage (NCBI taxonomy): Eukaryota > Fungi > Ascomycota > Sordariomycetes > Xylariales > Monosporascus > Monosporascus ibericus. Next base: position 23,126 of record QJNU01000121.1, on the reverse strand, counting down.
GATTCTATTGGGCTGGAATTTAACAAGCTTGGATCCGGTAGGGCAGGATCCGGCGCCCCGGAGACAGGCGATAAGCCTCCGTCGGAAAAGGATCTCTGGGACCGCATCTGGAACGTATTCACCTCGATTGTCAAGGAAGCCGAAGGCCGCTTCGCTGAGAGGGCCAAGAGCTTCGAAGCCAGCCAGGACGAGGTGGATGTGGGATTATGGCGTCTGCGGCGCAAGAGCTGGGTTGCTCTGCGGGAAAAGATCGAGGAGGAGGTGATGGAGGGCAACATCCTGCTGAAGCTCCGGGAGAACTTCGAAGACAAGTTCCGATACGACGAGGCGGGAGTCCCGCGGATATGGCGGCCGACGGACGACATAGAGGGCGTCTACACACGAGCGCGTGAGTCGACATTAACTCTCGTCCCGCTGTTATCGAAGTTCAGGCTGTCGACCACAAAAGAATCACCCGACCTGCCCGGGTTCATTGGAAACCAGCCGCCGAGCGCCGAGGCCGAGGACGAAGAGGACCTAGCGCCGATCGGTGGGGTCGACGAGCATGAGGGCAAGAGCCTGGAAGAGGAGATGACGGTTCTGAGCGAAAACAAGCGCCAGGACCTTGTTGTCAGGTTCAAGAAGACGGCTGATGGCGTCTACGTGGAAGCCAAGCGAAGTGCCATCGGCGGCATCGCGCAGGTCCCGTTGTATTTCTACGGCATCCTTCTAGCATTGGGCTGGAATGAGATCCTCACAGGTAAGTCTTACGTCCGTCCAACTTACCGCACCACCTCCACGAGCTCCACACCTGCACATCTCCATCCCATCTATCCGTCCAGCCTTACTGACCTAGTCCCCAAGTTGTACGTAACCCCTTCCTCTTCATACTCCTCATCATCACGGCCGGCGCGACCTACGTCGCCTACAACCTGAATCTGCTGGGGCCGATGATGCAGATGAGCAGCGCGGCGTGGGGCCAGGGCGTCGAGATCGGCAAGCAGAAGCTCCGGGACTTCCTCGAGAGCAACGAGACGGCGCGGCAGGCCATTGGCGTCCCCGCCGCCGTCCGGGGCGGCAGGGGGAGGGACAGCGACGCCATCAGCCTCGACACCCTGGACAGCCGCGGCAGGAGATCCCCGGGTGCGAGTGCCGAGGATGACGACTTCTGATAGAGCTAGCTCCGTGACGGGCATGTACGCATGTATGTACGTATGCACGCATGGATGGACGGTATAGGTAGATAGTAACGGCTCTGCCCAGGAATGGGTAGCCGTGAGGATAGGATGACTGTATGGTTGATTGGTTGGGATGCGATACGGCGCGGCGCCCTGATCAGACATCCGGTATATTAGAAAGCATCATATTCACTACTCATTCCGATGAATCCCTCCGACGCAGGAGAATAGCGAGTAGTCGTTGCTAAGACGCACTTTTCCCGTATACATATTTACATGCATCGAAGAACCCTGCCGAAAACGCCGCCTTCGATGCAGTTATAGTGTAGTTACGAAACGTACAGGTTAACATTACCCCTTTATCCTCAAAACGCCTCCAGGCCGACAGGCGTCCCGAACCAGGAACCCAGCTCATCGGCGTCCTTCTCTCTCGCGCCCGCATCAATGAAGAAATCCGTCAACCGGCTCATGCCCTCGTCGTCATCATCGGCCACGGCGGGCCACTCGACCTCGACGCCGCCCTTGCCCTCGAGCAGGTCCCGCGCCGTGCCCCAGCTGAACCGACACTCCGGGCCCCAGCCGAACACCGGGTGCATGTTGCGACGCAGCCAGGCCGTGCAGCGCGCGTCTGAGGGGTAGCCGGAGCCCCAGCCCTGTTCTTCTTGTTCTTGTCCCTCTCCCTCCTGTTCTTCTGTTTCTTCGTCTCCGTCTTTTCGCTTCTTTGCCCCCCCCTCGGATTGTTCTTCCACTTCCTCTCCTTCCCGCGCTTTCCTCTTGCGGCCGCTCGCCCCCGCCTTGCTGCGCCCCTCGTACAGCACCTCGAGCGCGGCGTCCCGCGTCACCTTGGCGCACACGCTGGCGGCGCTGACGCACGGGAACAGCGAGTCGGCCTTCTTGGCCACGGTGACGCGCGCCGTCGGGAACAGCCGCTGCAGCCGGGCCTGGTACGCCGCGGGCGGCCCCACCGTGTCCACGTAGATCTCGCGCACGTCGACGCCGCGCGCCATCACGCCCCGCACCAGGTCCGCCGTCGCGTCCTGCGCCTGCGCGTTCAGGTTGTACGAGCTGCCGGCGCGCAACATGTTGGCCCCGATGCTCCGCGCCGAGAGGCTCGCTATCGCGTACCCGGCGTGCGTGTGGAGGGTCGGCTCCGCGGGGGCGGGGTCCGGGGAGGTTTGGTCGTCGTCGTCGTCGTCGGCGGCGGCGGCGGGGGGGGAGCTCGAGGTGGCGGCCGGAGGGGTGCACAGCTCGCGCATCAGCTGCGTCCGCACGGCCGGCGTCAGCACCTTGCTGTCGTCGAACCGGTGCCGCTCCTTGAGCAGCGGCTCCGACAGCTCCGCCGGCAGGTAGAACACCCCGTAGACCATCGGGCCCAGCACCGGGCCGCGCCCGGCCTCGTCGACGCCCAGCACGCACGGCGGGCCCCTGGGGGCCTCCGACGACGCCGTGGTGGTGGTGGTGGTGGTGGTGGTGGTGGTGGTGGGAGGTAGTAGGGAGGCCGGCACCGGCGAGAAGTACGTGTACGACTCCCCCGCCAGCGTCGCGGCCGCGTCGATCGAGGGCGGGATGTAGGACGTGGACGATGAGGGCGGCGTCTCGAGCGCGAGGTCGGGGGTTTCTTCCATTGGCGTGTCGTCCATTTTTTGGGTTTTGGTTCGCTTTTCCGATTCTGTATTCCTGGAGAATGGGGTTCCTCTCTGAGTCCGTCCTGCGGGTTTATGGAATTGAGCGTTGTAGGAGTCGAGCGGTGGAATAAAGAAGAGGTGCTGCAGAAAGGGCAACAACGGTAGAGAGAGCTACCTGATGACTTGACCCTTTTCGAAGACCGTTAAGAGACCAAGTGTATAAAATAATTCTACGAGAAGAATCCAACTACAGGGTAACTCGCTAGCTTTGTTCGGGATTGATCTTAAGTGAAGTCACTATGGTATTTTATGATCTGTAAGGTGCAAATAACTTATTAGTAGCGCTTTCCCAACTGGACGCGTCTGGATGGGGAAAGCGCGTCCCAGGCCATTAAACTGACCTAGAAGGACCCACAATACTTCCCCAAGGGCTGCAGCTATCGATTTACGCCAAAACGGGTAACTTTAATCATTGGTAAACACAAGCAAGCAAATCAATGATACCCGACAACTCGTCGCCTTATTCACTCTTCCCCACCTCCATTCACAACGCGTCGAACCGGGTACTTTCATATTTTGGAATTTTCCTGAGACCCATCCGTGCAATTCCAATATACCGGGATAATACACTTTTATTTTCAGATTCGATAATACAGAGAGAGAGCCAGTCCCCGGACTTGACTCTGTGTGTCATGGCGCCATCGCGTTCGTCTCAGGCGCAACGGCGCGTCACTCAGTCGCAAACTGAGCATGTCTACGAATTGGGCAAAGTGGGAAGGTAGGCAACCCCCTCCGGTGCCATGCAGGCGCTGCTTTCTAATGCGATGCAGGAAAACCGGCATCACCTTACCCGACAACGGCATACGCGACGAGTATGGCATGGAGGATCCCAACATCTTCTCTTCCCCCGAAAAGGAGACCAACGGCGCCAATGGACATGGTCGCGGCGCACCGGAAGAGGAAGACGAGGACGAACAGGATATGGAGTTAGACGATGGTATGCCGCTCTATACGAACACATGACCTGGACCATAGCCGTAGGCGGTCACCGCGGCAGTTGGTCACCATGGCGAACTGACACGTTCGAATAGGCTCAGAGATGGGACCAGCTACCACTCGAAAGTTACAGGAACGCCCGAGCAGACCTTCCCTCCCGCGCGCTCGGTCCCCTATCAAGACAGTCTTACATTCCCCAGCACGACATAACCCGCATCTCGCCCATACTTCCTCTCCCTCGCGAGGTTCCATTGTGGAGGCGCCTGGACACAATCCTGCGAAGCCGGTCAAACGTAAACTGGACTTCTCTAAGAGCGGCAAATCACAAACGAAAGCCATAGCCAATGGACGCCCGAAGGCTAATGGCGCGACGTCCACCAACGCCCAGCTCACTAATGGTCACGCCCACCACTCCGAAGGTTCTGACGACGACGATGAAGCTGTCCTTCGTGGCAGGAGGAACCAACGGGAAGAAGAACAAGACGAGGAAGAGGGCTACGAGGAATCTATGCAAGTACTCGACATGGGCGACGACGATGTCGACTTGCCAGGACATGACGAGATGACTCCTGAACCCGATGAGGAAGCCCCCAGTGAGCAAGTAGAAGAGGAAGAAGAGGAGGAGGAGGAGGAGGCACAGCCTCAACCAGCAAAGCGGAGAGGACGCAAGCCGAAACAGGCCCCCGTCGAGGCCAAACAAGCACAAGCGCCCGCAACGGAAGTTGACGACGAACCCGTTAAGAAAAAGAGGGGCCGGCCGGCAAGGACTGCACCACAAGAAGAGCCTCAAGCTTCGTCCTCGTCTCCTAAGAGAAGGCGGACTGGCCGGAGCTCCTTGAGCAACGTCGAAGAAGAGCCTGCCGAAGAAGAAGCAGTCGAAGAAAGGGAGCCGAAGCGTCAGCGAACCGAGAAGCCGTCAAGTAAGGCTGCCTCTGCCGCTTCGAAAGCGAAACCGGCAACAGCAGCGAAACCGGAAGCGAAGCGAGCAGAGAAACCGGAAGCGAAGCGAGCAGAGAAACCGGAAGCGAAGCGAGCAGAGAAACCGGAAGCGAAGCGAGCAGAGAAACCGGAAGCGAAGCCAGCAGCGCAGAAGGGGAAGCCCGGCCGCAAGCGGAAATCCTCCGGCGTCGGTGTTGCTTCTCCAGCTGTTCAGCGTGGCCCTCCTCTACCCAAGGCCCGAGGACTGGTGAGCTTGCGGCGAGAGGGAGCGGACGAGATAAGGACCACCCGCTCCGGCAGGCTTTCGGTCAAACCCTTGGAATTCTGGAAGGGCGAACGTTACGAATTCGATGATGAACAGGAGGAGGTGTATGGCGACAAGCGTAGCCATTTTGTCTTCAACAAGGTCAAGGGCGTCGTCCGCGCTGAAGAGCCGGAACCCCAGCCCAAGGCGAAGAGGGGTCGCCTTGGCAGGCGGTCTGGCCGTCCAAAAGACCGTCGTTCTGTTGCCGAAGATTCGGATGAGGAACCCGATGACTGGGAGAATGACCCAGGCCGCATAGTAGGCGAGTGCATCTATTGGTATCCCGAATACGAGGCGAATCCCCCTGAAGACGAGGACCGCGTTGAGGTGGTGGAAGAAGAGTTGGCCATCTCATCCAACGCCATCAACCTCAAAGACATCAAGGACGCGACTTTCAAGTTCGCCAAGACGCTTACTCTGCCCTTCTTCGGCGCCGGTGTCGTAGACCTCCCGCCGGGCTCCGAGAAGCGGCCCAAGAACTCGCGCAAGATGCAGATGGTCTTCTTCGTGTATACAGGCAGCGTCACCGTTACGATAGCAGAGGCCACCACCTTCAGGATAAGTAAAGGGGGCATGTGGTTCGTCCCAAGAGGTATGTAGCCCGTCATCTGGAAGAAGGCCCTCCTAGTGCGGCTTTCCTTTGCTAACTGTCTGCTAGGAAACCATTACGAGATAAAAAACGAGGGGAACAAAACGGCACGCCTCTTCTTCGCGCAGGGATGCGAGCTCCTCGTGCAACCTGAGAACCAGGAGTCGTGAGCAAAGGGCAGCGTTACTATACCCCCAGCAGTGAAGAGGGTTGCTTGCAACCGCCGTCATACCAACCTTGTATAATGGGGGGACACTGTAAGAGGTGAAGCGTTTGCGTGGATGGGCTGTTGACCATTTAAAAGGAATGCCGGCGTTGATGAGAGACACTGCCTGTTTCGCGACAGGCATGATTTGGTTGCGGGTTTGATTGTAGTTGTGTGGTTGAAAACGAGACGATGTACGAGCATTAGGCCAGCAGCTAGAAAACCTAACGAGGCTGTCACGGCACCTTTGCGGATCACCGCCCGTATCCGTCCCTATAGACTCAATTCTAACTATCGGCCTTGAATTATAAAACCCCTTTTGAGGGACACGATACTTTCGTGTAGCGGGTTGTTAAGCGTCCTCCGAGATATTTATACCTTGGTATCCGCGATTTTGTTTAGATAACGGAGAAGGGGGGATGCAAAGAGTTGGTATAAGAAGCTTGGAAATAAAAGCCATATAAACTCCAGATTGGTAAACTTTAACGCGGTGCTCCTTGTTCTTCGTATAATACCATTCGCCAAATCCTGGGTAGCTTGCTAGCAGGCAGCAGCAGCAGCAGCAGGCAGCAGCTGCTTCGATTAAACAGCCTCTGAAATCCCACGTCAGCCCAATATCTCCCGCTTCGACCTTCACAACGCTATATCAGCCTGGAATTTCATCTGCGCGGCGTCCCGTAGAGATGCTCCTACTCCCACCAGAACTATACGATGCGGTAAGTACCTAATTATCTGGTATACATGCATCCGAATCTAGTTACTAAGCTCATTGAGTAGATCACCATCTTGGTAGAGGGTCCCCGACCTTTTGATGATCGTTACACGCTGCGCCAGGATGAGAAGTACGATGACAGGCCGAGGGAGGCCCGGAAACGGCTGTCGATCCTGCGGCTGGTGAACAGGCCGTTCTGCCAGAGCGCCTCAATCCGGCTCTTCCGGTGCATCCGGGCCACCGTCAGCGGGTCTTCGGTTAGCACCGACCGCTGGCCCCTCGCGCGGCTGCGGGAGCTCTGCGCGAGCCCCTCCTGCGCCCCGCTCGTACGCCGCCTCGAGGTCGGCTACCATTACTTCGACCACCCTGGCCCCGACGAGTGGGAGCCCGGCAGCCGCTACCAACTGTACGCCGAGGATGCCGCGCGGCTGCTGCCTGTCTGCCTCGCCGCACTGCCGAACCTCGAGGTCCTCGATGTCCGCGGGCCCTCGTTCCCGTCCCTCAACCTCGGCCCGGCAAGCTCGGCAGCCCGTTCTACCTCTTCTCTCGTCGAGGTCCCTATGCGTACGTTCACCGACGCCGTCGTCTCGGCCCTGCGCTACATCCCCCTGCCCCGCCTCGCGGAGCTGAACCTGCGCCTGGCCGTGACGCACGAGTTCGGGGCGTTCTTCCCGGAGCACACCACGCCCTGCCACATCCCCGTCGGCGACGTCATGCGCCGGCTGCGGCACCTCGAGATATCGATCAGCGACTTCACGGAGCGCGACTCGCGCGTGACCGTCCGCAACGACGCCTCCCTCTCCGCGCTCGCCGGGGTCCACCCAAACCCGGACTCCGCGGCGCTGCCGCTGCGTCTCGTCGAGCTAGCCGCCACGGCGGGAAATCTCGAGTCGCTCTCGATCCGGGGCTCCGACATCCTAAACCTTGACGCGCTGCGGCTGGGCGACGGCGTCTCGCTGAGACACCTCGGCCTGACGCGCGTATCGGCATCCGCCGAGACCATGCTTCACATCCTGGAGCAGTCCCGGTACTCCCTACGGGGCGTGCGGCTGACGCACGTCGAGCTGAACGCCGGCACGTGGCGCGACGTGCTCGCCGCGCTGGCCACCTTCCCGCTCTTGCGCTACTTCAGCGTCGACTCGGGCGGCTACTCGCGGTCCGGGGCCAGCGGCCACCTTATCGCGCCGCTGCCCGTCAGGGGCGGAAGCGGCTACATCCGCAGCGCGGAGCAGGCGGACCACGACGCGCTCGGCGCCCTGCAGCGCCACGTCATCCGGAACCGGAAGGGGGCCGGCTTGCTTCCCTATGGGAGGCGGGATCTTAGGTATATTGAGCAGGCGATTCGTCCTAATTCATCGGAGCCCGGGGGCGAGGTTGCTGATGTATTAGAGTACATCGCGCATTGACCTCTTTGGCCGACATACATGTTTTGGCCTAGCCAGCCGAAAGGGCGAGGAATCCGGCATGGTTTAATTGGCCACCCGGCCCCTGTATTAGGCATATAGATAGCTTAGATATAGTCGTTATGTATTCGCTATCTGCCGCAGCGAATCGACCCGTATCCCGAACGAAGAAGCAAGAGTGATGCCAACATGTATCGTACATTCCTGCCGACCAACCGACATGGCCTAGAAATCCGTATTGAGAACGTCTTCCCTTGAATACCAGGGTTACGCGCCCGTTAGAGAATCCCGCCTTTATATGTATGTTCGATGCCACAACCTAGACGTGGAACTCCAGCGGTCAGACCAGAGTCACAGTAAATGAGATATTATTAGCTTCGTATCCTGTCTTGCCAAATGGTCGAATCAGAGACACCTCCAAATCAGGGGGCACGCATTCATGCCAACTCCTTTCGAGCCGCCAAGTGAGACATATAGGCTGCAAGTGATGGCAAGCTGCGAATGTGACTATAGAATAGTCAACGTTTCTCGCCTGATGGCAGCTTTAGCAAATCTCCTGTCTTAGCGAGTCACCCGGGTCATGGTACTGTGGAAGATGGCGATTTTTCTGCTAGACTTCACGGCAAAACTGGGAAAATTGCCGAGACAGATATCAGCCCCCTATTTTTAACGAGTGTTTTTTATCCATTCAGTCAGAGAACTCATATGACGCCGAGAGCTTGACAGGATATATTCAGCAAACCACGACTCTGTGCAAATATCACCTCACCACTACGAATAATACTTAGAGACTAGAATGACAAATTCATAGAACTAGGAGACTCTTATATGAGGGGGAATCTGACTGCAATGTCAGAATGAACTGGTGCAGAGCTAAGTCGGAAACACGACATCACTCACACTACGTTCACCGTATCCCTATTACGCTTCAGGAATGGAGAACAGGTCATCTATCCGGGGGGAACCCAGCCTTCTCGAGCTCCCCCCGAGCTGCGTCTCGTGATCTACTACTTCGTCTTCCAGGGATCAAGAATCGAATACGACGCCACCAGGCGCCCCGCGTTCGGGGCGACGAGACACTGGACGGCCCTGGCCACGTGCAAGCAGATCCACGACGAGGGGCGGACGGAGTACTGGAGGGAGACGCGGCTGCACATGGGTCCGAGGAGCGGGATTGCGGACCTCGCTGCGCGCCTCCCGGACTTCGCGAGAGACCGCGTGCGCCACATCCGGCGACTCGACGTGTCGTCGCCGTTGTCGGCGCGGGACACGCCCGGCTGCCTGGCGCGGTTCGCGGGCCTGCGGACCTGCGAGCTGCTCGTCGGGCCGTCGGCGCGGCTCGCCTTCGACATCTGCGAGGAGGTCGACGACGGCCCGGACTACCCCCGCGAGAGGGTCCACTCAGGAGTCCTGATGGCCGATGCCCGGCGCTTCCTCCAGCGGCGGCGCCTCCTACCCCTCGACAACGAGTGCGGCGGGGTTGCTTTCCTGGCCCAGTTCAACACGACGTGGAAGGACCATCGTCCGTTATTCCATCCGGACCCCACATATCCCGAGACTGTGAGTTGTGGCCGTTCGCCCCCCTTTCTGGAGAACTTGGAGCTGGGTTTGTGCTAACCCAAGATGCGCATTGCTTCCGATCAGTTGTGCTTCGTGAACCTGAGCACGGAGAGGTTCAGGTGCCTCTCGTGGAGGGACCCGGAGGAGTTCAAGATGGACTACCGATACCGGGGAACCGAAGACAGGATCCGGTTCGAGGAGGAGCAATTTGCGCATCTCGCCGTATGCGAAAATCGGTGGTGGAGGCGGCGGGATGATGGTCTTTGGGGATCACCCGTTCGCGTATCAGACACTTGTGAAGCTAAGGGGCTAAGGGCTGCTAAGCAAGATGGAAAAGGGGCGCTATATCGTTGCACTCCGGAACTTCCGCATGTAAGTAGATAGGCCTTGCGCGGCACAATCTTTCCGCGCACAAACATAGAGAGAATGGATCTTTGCTTTTCCACCGTTTGGAATTCAGCTACGACACATACCGGACTGACTTAAGGGGGCTCGTCCTGTAGCTACAGTAAGGATCATTCGCCACTTTGATTGGACCGCTATGACTTCCGAGTCCTGATCCGAGAGAGGAGACAAAGGGGACATTCAATTAGGGACTGCCATATAAGGTCACGACCAAGACGTCGGCGCTCGGAGTCTCGAACAGTCCAGAACACGGGTAAGAAGTCCAGACAAGTTACGGCAGGCTTGTCCGGCCGTATGCAAGAAGCACGACCTACCAGAGGGGGCTTTTTTTCTTCTCGAGAGGATTTAGTACCAACATGCAGTGTATGCATATAAGCCCAGTTTGCCAACAGCAACCGCTGACGTGGACGTCCTCAGCCGAACGATTTCTTGGTCTCGCCGAGATTCAGGTATTAGCACTAGTTTGCCCCACTTGGCTCCCGAAGACACGCCCAGGAGATGTGTGATCTTCAAGACAGTTAAGTCTTGGTATCGCTGCAGCAACAATGAAATTGGTCTGTTTCTTCGATATTCGATCCAGGCACGATTTAGACAGGCCAACGCTCCCTAACTGACGGATCGGGCGGCTCTAATTGGCAGCTCGTCGTGGTGGAGGCATAATGTTGTACCTATAATCCCTGCAAATTACCCATTGGGCCGGCTGAGGGGTCATCCCCTGTTAAGCCTAGGCTAAGCTTTCTTAGCGATGCTTGGCAACATTTTTGTCAAGCATTTGGTTACTGGGGATCGGATGATTCATTGTAACGACGGCTCTATATCAGATTCGTTGCATAGATCTCCGTGGCGCATGATAAGATGGGACTATGAAGGCCATCTCCGGGGATTGCGTACATGGGTTGCAACGGTTGCTTGGGCTGAAAGGTTCGGGTTGTGGAACATCGTTGAATCAGGATTGTTATTAACTCTTAGGACTCAGATCAGATTCAGGCAGCTTGTATGTTTTGAAGTGTCGATCTCAAGTCACTGAATTGAACTCAAGTTTGTGTTGTTCCGACACATTACCATTCACAACTCCGCGAGATAAAGGACTCATCGGTGCTACCCCGCATTATCCGCAGCGTCCATATCAGCTACACCCCCATCTCCATACAGCTCTCCCCTCTCTGTCCCCAGCAGCCCACGCGTATTTTGTTCTAGGTCCTATGGCCAGCCCATGTCCAGTTTAACTATAGAAGCAAAGCCCTCAAGATGGTTCATCTCTCCGCTGTACCCAAGGATCACGAGATCAAGACTCCTCCCAGGGCTGTAAGCAAAGTCAGCCTACAGCTTAGTAACGAGGAGGACTCGTTCGCTACCAGCGTCTATGGATCCCGATTCGCAGCCGAGGATCTCCCTAAGCATGAGATGCCTGACCATGAGATGCCCAAGGAGATCGCCTACAAGCTGATAAAGGACGAGCTCAGCTTGGATGGAAACCCGATGCTCAAGTAAGCTGCCGTCGCCTATCTCTAGTTACCCAATTAGCTAATCTGCCTCCTACAATCGAAAGTCTCGCGTCATTCGTTACCACCTACATGGTATGAGTTCAGGGCTCGCATCTCCCCCTTCCTTTTGGCTGTGAATATAAGCGGCGGCCATGAAAGACACATTCGCCAACGAGGCAGAACTGACAAGGTCTATAGGAAGATGAGGCGGAAAAGCTGATGACTGATTCCTTCTCAAAGAACTTCATCGATTACGAGGAGTACCCGGTATCTGCGGATATCCAGAACCGGTGTGTGTCCATGATCGGCCGCCTCTTCAACGCGCCGGTCGGCCCCGACGGCAACAATGCTGGGTCCGTCGGCACCTCGTGCGTCGGCAGCTCGGAGGCCATCATGCTCGCCGTGCTGGCGATGAAGAAACGGTGGAAAAACAAGAGGAAAGCCGAGGGCAAGTCGACGGAGAACCCCAACATAGTCATGTCGTCGGCCGTGCAGGTCTGCTGGGAGAAGGCCACACGGTACTTCGAGATCGAGGAGAAGCTGGTCTACTGCGACCCTGACCGCTACGTCATCGACCCGGAGGAGACGGTGGACCTCATCGACGAGAACACCATCGGCATCTGCGCAATTCTCGGCACGACATATACCGGGGAGTATGAAGATGTCAAGGCGGTCAACGATCTTCTCATGGAGAGGGAAATTGACTGTCCGATACGTAAGTGATCTCTTCAGTCATTTCTTCCCCCTGGCCTCGCGCACAGATTTCTAGTAGGCCTATGGGGACTCCCTAGCCTCTGTATCATATTTCTAGTCCCCGCCTTTCGGTCAAGCTATTTAGAATGCACAGTTACTAATTCAGAGCCCGGTAGATGTCGACGCAGCGAGTGGGGGTTTCGTAGCCCCTTTTGTGGTGCCCAGTCTCGAGTGGGACTTTAGATTGGAGAAAGTGGTTTCCATTAACGTATCTGGTCACAAGGTAAGAAAACGGCACATCGTCCGCAATGGCATTTTACTGATGCTTCTGTAGTACGGACTGGTCTACCCCGGCGTCGGCTGGGTCGTCTGGAGATCAGCGGAGTTCTTGCCCCAGGAGCTTGTATTCAACATCAACTACCTTGGAGCGGACCAAGCATCGTTTACCTTAAACTTCTCGAAGGGTGCCAGCCAGGTCATCGGCCAGTACTACCAACTGATCCGGCTTGGAAAGAAAGGTTACAGAGCGATCATGTCGAACTTGACCCGCACCGCCGACTACCTGTCGGATGCTTTAGAAGGGCTGGGCTTTATCATAATGAGCAAGAAGTCAGGCGGGGGCCTCCCGCTTGTGGCGTTCCGCCTGAAACCCGACGAGGATCGGCATTACGACGAGTTCTCGCTTGCGCACCAACTGCGCGCCCGGGGATGGGTGGTCCCGGCGTACACGATGGCGCCGCATACGAATCAGATGAAGATGTTGCGCGTCGTCGTCCGCGAGGATTTCAGCAAGAGCCGCTGTGACGCCCTGATCTGCGATGTCAAGCTCTGCATGGAGGTGCTGCAATCAACAGACAGCGGCGCCATCAAGCAGCATGAGCTGCTCATGAGAAGGCACACGATAACTAGCGGACAGACAGACCATAGCCACCCGAGATTCAGGGTGAGTTTCCCATTCATGCGGAGATGGATGTTGGGACTGACGGTTCGTGAACAGAACGAGAAACACTCGCTCCAGGGCAAACACGGAAAGACACACGGAGTCTGCTGACGGCTGGCTTGGTACAGTTGAAGCTGGGGAAAAGCGGCTGTAACAGACCCGAGCGATCTATAGGCCGATTCTAGGGTGGTAAAGTGGGTCTAAGAGAGTCCATGGGCATAAAAATGAAAAAGGGGTTATGCAAAGCTCGCAGCAGGCGAGTGCATTAGACTAGACGAGATCTGTATTCACGACGTCCAGCGAACGCCGTCTAGAGCCTACAGACATCCCCATAATATAAAGACCACCTTTGGGAAAACGCTGAGGCTCCTATACGTGTCTAGAGCACAGAAGGCTACTCCCTATGCGGACAGAGAAGGGGGAGCAAACTAACATGCGAGGGTCACGCAGAGTATGCACGCAGCCGTTGTTTTAAAACTTGTGACACAGCATTTTCTTTTAATGGCGGCAGCCCGCCAGCCAGCGAATTGCTCCTGATATATCATGTCCATCCAAGCCTTCGATCGTCTCGCACTATCGCCAAATTGAAACCAGCATCCGAAATCACTGTGAGGCACATGAAGGTTATCTTGTGCGCAATCCGTAATTACTCCATTCTCGGTCAGCGGCCAGCCGCCTGTCCCGCCTAATCGTGCGCCATTTGCCCAACGGCTAGGTCAGGTCACACTCGCGTTTGATATTCATTTCGGAACGCTGTCAACATTACGCCCGCCCTAGTACAACCCAACACAGATGTCACCCCTGACTCGGGCGGTCAGGTGGACCTCCGCTTCCAGGTCGAGCTTGATGCCGACCAACAGGGCGGCTGCCTTCTGGTTGCCGTTCTCGTCCGTCGCGCCCTTCAGAAGTTGGCCTGCGATGAAGCGTTAGTCACTTGGATGCCCCTGGAAGGATGGAGACTGAGATGCCAACTTACCTGCCGGCTGGGACAGCCCGGACGAGGTCGGCAGCTGTGGGAGCGGCTGAGGGGCGGCTACTTGCGTCTGGGGCTTGCGGCCGCCGCGGGCCTGGCCGTCCGATTCAGAGTCGCTGGTGTAGGGTCCATTGCTCTTGGGCAAGGTAGTAGTGCTAAGAGATGTTAGATCCTGCGGCCCAGGTTCAGAGTTCGGCTGTGAAGTTTGCTCATACACGTTAGGGGTAGCCATTGTGCTTTCGGAAATGTTGGGATGAGGGCGAAGTCTGTTTGTATTAGGGGATAGAACGCCACTGGCGAGGAGTACTGTGATCGGCGATGCTGATTATATAAAACTCAGACCAGCTGAAATAGGGGGAGTTCGATGATGTCGGTGAGGATGGTGACGAGGAGGCAAATGTGTCTTCTCTCAAGTCGCAAGACATGTTGCTCTTATACTTCTCGTTGCACGATATCGACTCCTCGTCACGGGATCCCTTGCGGAAATTCTGCCGAAGGAAACCCCTATCGCATCCAGGGTGCATCTGCAACGAAAGCTTATTTGTGTCACTAAGTCCAGCATCCAGGGACATTACCCCTCTTACAGCTAGAACATCGTTCGATATGGCACGATGCACTAGCTCCCAGCTGCTTCTAAACCGTTCTCGCAATATGGGGCCTTACGTCTCGGATTTGCCAAGCTTTGTTTCGAACCGCGGATTGTGGGGAAGGCGGCTCCAAAGCACAGAACCTCAATGTCGAAGGGTCCTCCCCTAACCCCTGGTTTCCCCAATAAATGTGATTGACTCGAACCGAAAATCGCCTGATCTTTCGGGGAATTCGCCCCTACATGGAACGATGGGATCTTGGTATCTTTGCTCTCACGTTACACCCTTGCGGGGATTTGTGTTCTAGACCTCGACAGCACCGGGAAGCTGTGATAGGTGTAATAAGTCGCCTCATGATTTCGGAATGCAGGTCCAAATGTGCTCGAGTTCCAGTTCTCGTTGTCAGTACTCCGTCATCTGTCCTAGCATCACCTTGGGAACACAGAACTAATGTCGCCACCGTTAGACGAGAACAAATTCCAGGAAGCCTTCAATACCTTTCGCGAAAAGCAGTTAGGAGAACTCCTCGATACGATTCGTCAAGCTGTTATCGCGGGCGACGTCAAGAAAGTCATCATGTCTATCTCGATGCTCTTGGCGCTGACGATATGCCCAGCTATGTTGGGTACACAAGAGGCCATTCGGCAGAGCCAGTCCAAGAACAAGCGGGAAGAGCATCGCGCGCGGCGCTGCAACCTCGTTGTGTCCTGCGTCAAGCCTTCAATTCGAAGCCGCGACATCAACGGGAAGTTAGTCGTGCTGAAAGATAAAAAGGTAACATCCCCACGCAGGTCTTCGGCTTAGCAGCTAATCCTGATTCGCACAACCTCAGCTCTACATAACGAGCGAAGCGCCATCTTATGATGACAATGCATCAGACGTCAGCAGTGGTCATCCGTTCGCCGGCTACTACCTACCGTACCCTGACACGCAATACGAGGGCCTAGTCAGTACGATCTCTGACAACCCCCCTGTGTTGAACTGGATATATGTGGACAAGGACACATACGAGGTGAAATACGGGGTGCGCGCCGAAGCGCAAGAACATCTGACAGGCCCATTTGACTGCACCAGGCAGGATCGGCGGATGACACTGGAAGGATGGGAGGGCTTCGCCGCCGTGGAGGAATTCCCCGGCATATGGGCCCTGTACTTCGACCGGGACGACGACGGCCTGGCGTCCAAAGTGCCCATGGGGACGAGGGTCCTCGAGGTCGAGCTTACGCGCCGCGAGAAGAAGGAGAAAAAACCCGAGCCGGACCCGAACCAGGCAACGACCCTGGACGAGAAGATGAGCCAGCACAAGGAGCAGACACAGCAAGAAGAACGGGAGAGGCAGCAGTTCATAGGTCCCGATGGTCAACATCCGGCGACTGATGCTTCGCTTGGGGATGCACATGGGGTCCAATTTACAGTTGCAAATAGGAGCAATAGAGGGGCTGCAAAGGAGGAACCTCTCTCGCCAAGCGCAGTCAGTAGCAATTTGTCATTTTGGTCAGCTGCAGGAAAAGCCGAGGGGGCCGATGATGTCTTCTCTGTTACTGCAGTAAGTTCACTTTTGGAACGAGCTGATGCTCCGGCTGAGTGCGAGGAGACGGGGTATAAGAAGCCATATGTGGAGGACGAGAGCTAATGGCGCACTATGTCGTAGTCGGGACGTCATAATCACCTAGTCAGCTTGAAGGACACTGATGTTCCCATGGAGTTTACTTGCACTCTGGTCAATGTTGTCTGTAATATGATTTACGGGCTCGTAGATGTGTGCGTTCACGCATACAGTATACTATACCTAGGTGCCAACAGTCGAATTTCGCGATATCCAGTCGGGATATGTCAACATTCGGCATGATGCTTAATAGATGTTAAGGCTACCCGGGATATTCCAGCAGTCTCTAACCGTCTCAACTTTTCCGCGACTCTTGTCACAACAGCTTGTCTCGGAGCTCGCCTAGGCTAGGTAGTCTAGGCTAGAACTTGGCATCTGACGACGTCGCGGATCTAGCCGTTTCAGCCTCTCTCGTACACGCAGCAGCATGGGTTTCATAGCGTAGGCAGATTTACCCCGGACCCTCAGGCGCGTTCGAGGATCTTAAGCTAGGCTGATATTGTTTACGCTCTCGAAGCCTTCGTTCAAGTCTAGAACGAATGTACTGTGCTGCCCTTCTTCTCACACGCGACAAGTCATCCAAGTAGAGACTGGTCTTTGATGGATTCGATCTTCGCTTGAACACGAAACCATGCTCGCGAGCCTTTTGCAATCCGTAAGTGATAGTTCAGCTGAGTCTGAAGGGATCGCTGAGCTCGTCGTAACTGCTATCGGCACAGGAGGACGCCACTACCTCTGTTGGAAGACACCGGGCGGCTCGTACAGACAACGTGAGTTCCTCCCGAGTCTACACTCAGATTATTACTTTAACATGCTAAGTCCCCGTTCGAAGATTGTCATGGTCTACCTAGTGCGCTTGAAGAATGGCTGTTTCCTGCCGATGGCAGCACAAGAGACTTCGAAACCCTGCAGGTGATTCTATCAGGGGAAGATGTATTCTGGGCTTCTGATAAGCACGGCGAGATCAAGAGTGAGACTTCAGATCCTGCAAAGAAGCTGCGTCGCGCGACGACCATCAATTTCGGGGTCCCTCCCGCGGAGAAGAAGAGATGGACGGGTCATACAACCGGCACATCGGGAGCAGTCGAGAGAAAGCGCTCCAGTACTTTCCCATCCGTCGCGCCGGCGCCAGATGATATAATCAGGCCGCCCGTCAAGCCGCAACCGAAGCACGTTCGATCCTTTTCCGCGGACAAGTCGCAGCGACTATCTCTCGTGCCGTTCTCCGTGCGGCAGAAGAGGATGAAGTGGGCAACGCGACCGCGGAGTCATGGCGAGTTGCCTGCAGTCAAAGAATGTCCGACTCCAGGCCTCCATGATCCAGCATCAGGGGTTTCGAATCAGGGCCAAGAGAGTCGTGCTGGCCCATGCACTTGCGAATGCCATGAAGATGGGAGGGGACCTCGGTGGCCCCTACGAATGTCAGGAGAGGTACTCCAAAAGCAGCCAAGGCCAGTCTATGCAGATGCAGGCATCCAGACAGACGACACTCTAAGACACCATTACACTAAGCCGACGTCACATACGTCATATGGGCACGGGAATACAGCACAAACACCATATGACCATGACCGGATGCCTTCAACTGGATCGTCCGCGTCCGTACAGGAGACCAACTGGAGTAAGCGGACGAGTTACCTTACGACTATCACCAGCCCCGAAATCTATTGCCCTGACACTCTGTGGCACATCCCGAACCCCGTAATCATGGGGAGGATGCAAGATTACTTCCGATCTGCAAACTATTTTCTGGGTGATTCTTTACAGCCCAGGGGTATGGGTTAGAGAGGGCACCCTGTATTTTTGTAACTAGCAGCAAAGACAGCTATTAGACGGAACAGGGGCCTGATAGTCATAAGCGATGATACGAGGTAGAGAGCGATGGCTGAGCGAATACTGTCCATAACCGCAAGCCGGTGCTAGTGCGATTATATATAGTCTAGCACATCGAAATTAAGCCGCTCGGAACTTTCGACCACTGAGGGTGTATCCTCTTGGGGATCTATGTTAGTAAGATGTCTGAGAACCAGCTAGGTTGTAAGAGTGTATAATTAAACCTCTCAAGTACACAGAGTACATTCTCCGTTGTCGGCTAGTTGTTGTTCCATAACTGTACCGCTCCTATGAATCCTTCACTGCTAATTCATGATTCCGTTGGGCTTGCACAACTATAATATGCGACGTAAGTGTTTCCCCCTTAAGCCGTGGGCGATTCCCCCTTAATAGACCTACAAGACAGAGTCTTAATTATTGTATGCTTCACAAGATATTGAATGGAAGTAGAATAAGAAAAGGGGGCAGCTGCCTAACTATACACTTAATGCCATAGCTATTACAAGTTATTACGGAAGAGAAGCACCTAGACAAGCATCTAAGACACAGAATTTGTTCCTGTACGTAGCTGGGTCGTTTATCGTCTGTTCAGCTCCTAGCATATAACAGGACGATATGTCTCCTGTCTCACTGTACCTTGTATGACATCGTTATAACTGGTTCCTTCAGTTGGATGACAGTGACAGTAGTCGTGCTGCTGGAGACGTCCTTCGAGCATCAAACAGATCTGGCCGTATAGCAACATATACGAACCAGAAAATACTAATACTTTGTACTCAGGCAGAGTGTGATGTCGTGAATACGGATAGGTGATTATTACTGATGCGACACCTGTTGCCACTGTACCCAAATACTGACGACCACCACGTTATTTTGATGCTCATCTAATTAGGATATAGTTCTATGATTTCGGCTGTATTCAACATTGCTTGCAATATCTATGGGTTGGTTCTTCCAAGTTATACAAGGAGCTCCCCTTTTATCATCGAGGAATGCATCTTCATATTACTATTTACCATAACTGCCTTCGTCCACGTTCGAACCACGGCGGCAATCCCAATCAAGAAATCTGCCTTACACTGTTCGTGCACCGACTACCCATCGCGGTGCTTTTTCAGATACTCTCTCACTCAGAAGCATCTCACTCTTACACTCCTAGTAACGGGTAATTATTTCCAAGGATATACACCAAAATATGCAGAATCATCACTGCTGATACGGAGTCCAATTTCTGGCATGCGGGTCCCACTTAAGGGGAAGGGCTCAAAGAATCAACGGACCCGGGTCGTAAATTCGACGGCGGGCACATGGTAAGGGGAGTATTTGGCTCAAAGCTTCGAGGCGTATGTGCGTTGTTCTTGAAAACAGGCGAGCCGCGATCCGTGCGCTGCGCATTTAGGACTTCTCGTTCCTGGGTCACGTATTCCGGGAGCCTTCCTCGCCCGCACACATCGTCCAACGGATACGCACTCACCCTCTCGCTGTACGGGTCTGCTCATAACGGTGACGGGAATGGCAGCTCGGAAGAATCCGTGGTCATACCTTCGAGCGTAGTTCCGTGAAGTAGCCGTCTCCCCTTGCTTGCCTGGGTGCGCCCAGTGCATGGGAAAGGGGGCAGGTGGCGCAGCGGACAATATAAGCTCGGAACTAACTCCTAGCTCTACTTTCGCTCTTGGCCGCGCCGGCTTGAGACCCTGCAATAGACTGACAAGCGCGATGCCGCGACTCGCATGGGCTTGGGGATCGGTAAATGCTCTGTACCAGCATGCCGCGCATTCTACGACAGGGCCATGGGAGCAGTACTTAGTATCTTGTGAAACAAAAACATCTATGTCAGGTATCGGCTAGTGCAAGTAACTGGCCAACTGAAAGAAAATGCGGGTATCTAACCTATGGAGAGATACCGCCCGAAGATGTTAGACTTACCCATCATACGTAGTAACTGACCCTAGAGTTTCGAAATCGGCGCTGTCGAACTAGCGCCGAGACGCCAATATAATGGTAGTACTTGAGGAAGCCCTCTACTTAATTACTAAGTAGGTCTGAAGGCTCCAATAGCGTCCCCTTAGCGAATCCACTGACCGCAATGCTGGGAGTTTACTTGTGGCGACAGGAACGACGACATTGGTCTTCGTTGTTAGCTGGAAGAGTAATTGTTCCGCTTCTAGAGGGCCGTGCAGATGGATGTGGTGTTCCCTTTTAAGTAGCACTTCAAGGATTGAGTGAAGGGGCGTATTACACACGTTGGACATCAGTGGTTATCAATTCCTGACTGACGTGTAACATGCAGCCATTGTGAATATATATGAGACTTCCGGCGATGACGTTTTGCCGGGGTCAAACGGCGATCATGAATGTGACTCTCATTCGCCGAAAATTCCCCGGTGGCATAAAACCAACGAGTCAGGTAACGACATGCCGGACGCCCGCGGATGTCATAGCTAGAGCACCGGCAACCCAACGATAGCATAGATTACCGGAGCTCAAGGAGGGACAGGCTGTACGCTGTCTCGAATCAGGACGGGCTTGCTGACATTGCAGAGACGGAATCGACTGAGCGCGACGGGATGAGGCTGGATCCCAAAAGCCCGGATAATCCTTAAATCGGCTGGGCATCTCACCTTATTAGGCACTAATTAACACAACATGAACTGGAGCTACCAATCGCTCCGCCGGGGTCCGTCCCGAAAGACCAAGTGGAGATGGGATTTGAGCGTGAGAGATCCTTATGCAAGTACTGTCGGTTAAAGACACGTTAGTCGGAAGCCCTGTTCAGCGCGGTGGATGGCGGCAGACAAACTTCTGCGGAAGAGAATTCAACAGCACGTGCTGCGTTGTTCGGTGATCCTTCGACCGGCCTACGCAGGTACCACTGGCATGTACGAAAGGAGCAAGCACAGCACTATCTTCCGCTTTTCGAAACTGCACAAAATCAAAGGGTGTCGACCTTTCCACCTTGATCCCTACATACGCATATGGGGTTTCTGTGATTGCCCCGATTCTCGTCGCAAGGGCCTCCATCCATCCAAGGCTGTGGACACCCCCCCGAGTAGCTCCTCCGTCCGTCGGGTGCGTAGTGGAATGCCAAGGCGAGAAGAATTCTTGACAGTAGGGCCAGATCGACGATGACACGGACCAGACGGGGTGTCAGCGGCGGGTATAAGCGACGTTGCTATTTCTAGTTTCCAACCTACCTACAGTAGTAAGGTAGAACCGGCCGCAGTACCGAGCCTTCTGGTGCCACCGTAGTAATAAGTACGTACGCAGTAACCAAAACAGGCAACTACATACTTGTTTGCGCTCGGTTCTGTTGCGTGTGTAATTAATTGCAGACCTGGAAATTGTTCTGGAACCTACATATGAAATGAGCTTCGTCAGGGATGGAGAACAAAAGGGGCCACTGATGCAAGGCTTTTTACGCAAACATGCCCAGTCCTAGTTTATCTGTTGCCCGGCGCATAAAGAACAATATGCACATTGAGCCCTATGTAGTAAAGACGTCCTATCCGGCAACAAAACGGCTAACCACACCCGACAAGATCACTAACCACACCAGGCATGAATTGCATTAACAATTGGTGGGCCACGCTTATTTGCACCAAGTACCGCCATTCGTACCCAGTCCAATTCCCATTCCCACTTACCATTTACATGCATTACCACGTAAATATGTTGGGACCGAATATATACCCTAATAAGGGGGGT
Organism: Monosporascus ibericus; assembly: GCA_004154915.1. Taxonomy (NCBI): domain Eukaryota; kingdom Fungi; phylum Ascomycota; class Sordariomycetes; order Xylariales; genus Monosporascus; species Monosporascus ibericus. Next base: position 1,410 of record QJNU01000121.1, on the reverse strand, counting down.
TTCGCCGCCTCCCGGAGGTAACATTGAACCTAATTATTTAACCTCGACCCTAACTGTAACATGCCATGTACGTTTGGGCTGGTGTTATATAGTTGTCAAGGTAATCTGAAGGTAAACTATGCCGGATACGCACTTAGGTACATAGGCCGGCCGGTGCAGAAGCGGTCAGCAAGTTGCTAAATACGGTTAAAATCTGTCGTTATTAGCAATCTTGATCTAGCAATATGTTGATCGGCCCGGATGCGCAATCGCAATAGAGTGCCAGTTCATGCCCCTAGCGGTACGTATGGATGTGCATGTGCAGCTCTGGCTTACCATTCAAGGCCCATATAACTGCCGATACCTGCCGAGCACTCGATGACGATTTCCCGGCCGAAACCCGAGGGCAGAGAGAGTCGGAGGCTGCGAATCGGATGTTCTCCTACGCATGGATTAGAGGGATGCCGTTGAATGGTCAGCCGTCTCCCCCCTTTGGTACGGCGGCGTTCGTTTTACCGCATGAAAAGCAAAACTGTCTGTACTCATGTACCACTCCCATCTCCGAGAGGGCCATGTCGTTTCGCCCTACCTTGCGCAGGGGTCGAAAGGGCGCCGTGCCACGTCGCGCGCATGTGATGCAAGCACACAATGCTCGGCTGCCGACACAGCCAATTGGCTGAGTGCTGGCCACAAATGGAGGGTGGTCGTTTACGGTGTCATGGAGCGGTTCGCAATGCATGTCACAGCCCTTGCCGAAATGGAGAAAAAAGCAATATCTGAGCCAAAATGCTGGGGAAGCTGGCTTACGGCCTGGGCATTCCCCAGACGGTAGTTAAGGTTTCTTCTTCGGTACCAAGGTCAGCGCAGATCGGATCCCATCGAAGACGGCCTCACGTCTTGGAGATTCCTCATCTTGTGTCCCCGTGCCACATGGGGGCATGGTTTCCGGCACCACCGCAACACGGGTAGGAATGCGGCGTTGGGAGAATGTTAAGACCTTCGACCAGCCCCAGCGACCAACCCGGATAACCGTCTCCACGTGCGACTCGAGGGAGGTGGTGCCAGTGCAGCAGAATAGGAGTGAACGGGGCTTTCCGTCTCCCTAGCAAACTAGGAGTCTCTCGCGGAGTACGCATCTTGGGATCTCGATCTCACCTTTTGTCATTCGACGCCTTGGGTATCTCGCCAACGTTAAATAGGCGCTGTTAAAGTTTCACGTATGGTGCTGCGGGGGCACACGATCTGGCTCTGAAAATGGTCGTGGTCGTGGTCGTGGTAGAATCCAGCGAATCCGCAATCGGGACACCCACAAAGTGACATTCGGGTTCTAGAGCTCCATTTGGGAATCATGCGTAGTCCAGCGCTAATTGATTTTTATCGTTTCAGAGGGTGACAATGCGGGGGGGGGGGGGGAAAATTTTTGGCATTTTT